>VZTM01040692.1:134077-160096 GCA_013400555.1 Jacana jacana | reverse complement strand
TTTGTAATAAAAGAACTTTAAAACTGATTAATGAAATAAATCTTTCTTAGACAGCCAAGGGTAGTATTTCCAAAGGCTTGTCTTCTCCTTTGGTCATGAAAAATTGGTCATTTGGTTCCCACAAAGACTAAAAGTAGTATCGAAAGATGCAAAATAACCAAAGATCTGTGTCATGTTCCAAAAACCTGCTTTATGCTTTATGAAAGGAAACTGTTTAAATCACATTCTGACCAGTTTAATTACCCGTCTGTCCTCTACTTTCAGTATGAAAACAGTGTGGACTTTCTTTGGAGACTTGCACGCGCTTATGGAGATCTATTTGAGATGACTGCTGACACTGAGGAGAAGAAGAAATATGTTACTGATGGTAAGCAGAGGCAAAAATTTTATGTAACATGCCATTTGAATGTAGTGGAACATGCTTAGAACTTTGGTTAAATTTTTCCAATCCAAGCAATTTCCAATCCAACAAATGGGAGCGTTTATACTGTAATAATAATGTTTTGGACAATCAGGCGCCACGTTATGCAACTCCAGTCCATTCTTCTCTCACTGCACAGATCAAAAACTGGTCAAGTATTGCGAGTCACAATTGAAGGTTGTTGACTCTGGATGGTGACTTAAAGTCCTGTATTTTGTTAAGAATCAGATGGATACAGAATGTGAAAAAAAGACAGATGCTGTCAGCGCACTTTCTTAATTCTATCTTTGGGAGTGTGAGAGGAATAAATAAATAAATGTGGAGGCAAAGTCAAGGTTTGTTTTTCTGCTTTCCCGTGGCACAGCAGCGTTCCTGTGTATCCACAGCCTCTTGTGTAGCGATGGTGGGGGTGAAACTTTGTGAATCTAGAAAAACTGTTGACCAGAAACAGAAGTCATGTGTGACAACCGATGATGCTTCCAGGCATCTCTCCCCATGTGTCCCGTTTGACAGCTTAACCTCAACAAGGTTGATTTTCTTCTTTCCAGCACTTATCCTTGGTTGCTTTTAAAAGCATTGCCCTTTCTTTCACTGTCTGGATGCATGTTGCCTAGAGGTACAATTTACATTCCCCATTTTTTTGGGGGGCTGCCTTCTCTTTAATACAATAAAACCTACATCTTTTCTACCTGTCTTGCTCTCCTCCAGTCAACACACTGTTCTTGCAATAATCCATCTTACCTGTGTCTGGGAATACTCCTCTCTCTCTCTCTTTTCTTCCTGCATTGCTTCTCCCTTTTTTGCTGCACCAAACCCATGTTTTCTAAGTGTATTGCAAGTTCAGTTTATTTATTCTTTTGTGACTCTTTTCCCATTTTCTACTTTATGTTCTTTTCAGCAGTGACAACATCACTGGCAAAGCAGTTTTGGCTGCCCTATGTTACCTTTAAAGGCAGTGTCGTGTTTTGTGCTGTCATTATGTATTCCACAGCCAACCTCAGCTTGTCCATAGCCCTCGTCCCAGTCCTTTGGTCATCTCAATACTCATGAAGACTTGCACTATCTTAGCTACTTAACTGATGTGATCTTTGCTTTAGTAACAACTGGTTGCTTTGTAGGGACATCACCCAGTGCAGTGAAGATTATGACACAAACTAAATTACAAGAGTAAACTGTTGTTGGATCTTTTTGCTTTTACCAGTGACTACATGTAGCTTCAGTTGATGAAAGATAATGGCATAACAAAAGACAAGGAGAGATAAAGAATGATGGAATAAAATTGGATCATAGGTGTTGAGTAACCAGCCTAGTTTGGCAGATTCTTATGAAGTGGTGGGTGGTGGCAGCCTTTTTCATCTCAGTTTTCGGAAGTGGTGCAGAGGGATTGAAAGTGCGGTGGAGCTGGCAGTAGTTTTGTGTTTTTTTTCATTCTGCTGGGTTGGAGAACTGTGTATGCTATTCTTTGTTTTTATGAAGTTAACTTGCAATACAGAAATGTCAGCATGGCTTAATTTGTTGCAGCTGAGACTTTGCAAAACAGCAAGCATCTCATCTGAACTTCTTACTGTGAGCACGGGTTTGATCAAATCACCTACTGTCATCTTTATCCAGTTAAAAGGGGAACTTAATGGAAGTCTGTGCAGGAAAGGAAATTCAACTAGTTCATTCCCACACCCAAGGCGGGAAACAGCTTTGCTTGGTTCTTCTGACAGGTGCTTCTCTAACCTGCTTTTAGGGGTCTTCAGTCTTAGAGACCACATGGCCTCCTTTGGCAGTCCAGTCCAATCCATCCCTGATTTAGCTGCATCTGAGCTGGATTTTAAGATGAAGTACTAAAATTGCACGCATATGTACATATAGATAGATAGATATGGGCATATTTATATTTGTATGGAGTTTAAAAAGCCGGATGTTAAAACATTTGCAAGAGCAGGAAACACTTTTTTTCTTTGCAGCTAGTGTATATCTGGTTGCTTCATACTTGGGAGTTGCCTAAAACTTGGAAGGGTACACTAAATTGTTTAATATATTGTATTCCATTTACAGGAAAGATTAAAGCTGAAAAGGCTGTTCAGCTGGATGCTGGGAGCGCTGAGAGTCACCAGTGGTAAGTTTGAGAAAAATGTGCATTTTTGCAAAGTTAGATGTATTTATTTATCAAATCCAGCCAAAAAAGCCAACTGTCTTTGGTTCTAAATAGTGCCCACAGCAAGTTACATTTATCATGCTGCAGTTGACATCAATTTAATAAATTATTCATTATAGCTTTTAATAGTTTTATGGAGCTCAATTATCATCAGTTGCATCTAAAAATTACACTGAAGTATTCTGTGAAGCATTTACTATAGCAGGTGGAACAGCTCAAAAAGCATACTATCATACGTACCGTGAAATGTAGGAGTATTTGCTTAAACCAGTATATTATCGCTCAGAGAAGCCATAGTTTTCCATTTACCTTCTTTTTTAACACTTTGCATGATACCACAAATGACATTTGATATAAACATCATTTGAGCTCATATTTTGTCCTTTATTTTACTTGTAATAATCTAAATTCTAATAATTAAAAATAGACAATGAGAGGACGATGGAAGTTTCAATTAACTTCTCAATTTTTGTTTTATCATATCAATTTCCTCCCAGCTTGGCACTTGGATAAATTTTGTAGACCTTGCTGGGACTAAAATGATCTTTGGAAGCGTACATATTTTTTTATCAAATCAGCATTACCAGGTAAAAGATTATTCTGCTGAGTTCTAGCTGATAGTTCCTCACCTTACTATTTTATTGATCAGGTTTACTGAGCTCCTGATTTCATTTCTAATACTGTTAACTTTTCCACTTTGGTTTCTGTCTTCCTCATTAATATTGTCATTACGCATAGAATTACTTTTACACGTTTAAAGCAAATCCTTTTATCCCAGGCTCTCTTCACAATCTAAAAAGAAGTAGCCCCCGCTGAAGTGCAGTTCCTCTGAGTCCATTAGAGTGCAATGAATTTCTCCTGAGGTTCAGCTGACAATGTCTGCATGGCCAATGAAGGGAGCACATGTCAGCTAGCTCAGGTTGAGATACTTGATTAGACACAGCTGGTTTCATTTAAGTAGGTGACTCTCCAGCTCGGTCTCTCTCTCCTGAACTTCAAAGATGGCTATGTTATTGTTCCACGCTGTGTTCCTGTGAGCCTTGCCATATTCCTACGATATTTTTTTTCCCCCTTCTGTTTATAACAACTAGTGCCAAACACCCGCTTTGTAACAGGGCTGCAACTGATGTGCTGCAGGAATCTTGACTAAGCTTCACCGTCACGGACACATTTGTCTTGGAAGTAATGATGGTGCCTGCCTGGAGGTGAAGCCTAGGCCCCAGGTGGCTATAACGTGGCAGTTTCAGATAGGAGCCTTTGCTTTTGGCTTTACCCAGCTACCTGTTAACTGTTATCAGCTGGAAGTTGCCACCCTGTCAGCAAAACTAACAGAAGAGGCATCTGACCTTCCTCACTCCTCAATGCAAGGTGACTGGAAGCCCATGTAGCTAGAACACCTGCCGAAAGCAATTCACAGCCATTTTTGCTGTTTGCCTGACCCTGACCGTGGCCATGGTCACTTCTTTGGGGTAATACTGGTACGCCCCTCTCAGCTAGAGTTGTGTGCATAAACAACCACAAAATCACATGCAAGCACAAATCCTGACCCTCCTTTCCTCCCCAGCCCATGAGACTCACAAAATCTCATCGTGCAAATACAACTTCACTGGCAGAACCCGTGCTGATAAAAGCTTACATGTTGTTGAGGGAGATGTAGGTGGTCTTCTGGACTTCAGATGTGAGATCCTGAACTGGCAGGCACATACAGCAAGGAGAGAATTATGAGTGCAAGGAGACATGTTCCAGAGGTTAGCTCAAAAAGCCTACTTGAGAGGTTTAAGAGGAAAATCTTACGTTTTGTGAGCTACTGCTTCTTGTAACAGGCAGTGGATTTCTGCATGGTTTACAGATTTTATACCTTTTGTGCCTGGGTTGCAAGTGAGTGTGAGGGTTTTATCAGTTACTGTTGAACTGGTGGCTTTCTGGTGGTGTAGATGGACACCGTGGATTTGAATAGAATGGCATGTTTTTCTGAATATTTTATCTGCTTGTCTTTCTGACTTGATGCGTAATTTCTGAAGTGTGATGCCCTGTGCTGCTTATGCAGGCTCTGAATATTGGGCAGAATGGACTTCCATGCTCCAGACAGACATTTGTATGTTTTTGTCTAGCCTGCCAACTGTTCGGTCTGTGGTTCCAGTAGGCCCTATTCTGCTGTGCTGCTCCTAAACCAGATGGACTGGTTTCATAACTGTACGTCTCTTTTTTCTGCCTTGGTAGATTACTGTACACTGATTTTGTGTTGACTTTAGACCATTTCTCAGGTTTATTGAGACCGTTTAGGTTTGTGAATGCTTGCATCCCCTCCCAGGTCACCATTTTATTTCAAAAATGTCTTGTTGTTTTTTTTTTTTTTTTAAATGAAGTAATTCTTCATTATTGAAATTACTGGAAGGTAAAGGACCCAGCAGAAAACATTGCGCAACACCTGTAATGATGCTCAGGTTCACATCAACCTGGTTCTGCATTCATCTACAGGTGATTTAATCTAAATGATATATCTGTGGTTACATTTTGAGAAATATCAGGTAGGACAAAGACAAAGGCTACATTAAGGTCAAGCTGTGTCCCGTTAGTTGCATTCCTCTAATATTCCAGGCTTGTTTATCTTGTCAGTAAACAAAAATATTTTTGTTTGATACCGTTTGTTCATGACAAACATGCATTAACTGTTTTGTTTGCTTCTGCACTTAAAGCATTCTGAGTGCTTTCAGGTTGGGGTGGTGTGTCCATAAGCTTTTCCTTTTTCCCTTTTCCAACTAGGTTTGCCTTTTTCCCTTCTGCTGGGAATTTTCACATCACCCAGGAGATTTTGGTAGCCAGCTGTATGTCAGACCCGGCTGATGCAAATGTACCTAGTTTATCTAAACATATTTTACCTGTTAATCCCCACAAGCAGGAAATAAGACTTCAGGGAAACTTCCCATAGAAACTGTGCTCTCAAAGTTGTACACAAACAGAATTTTGCCTGAAGTCATAAATGGATAAGACTGTGTGTGGACAGAAAACTGTGCAATACAGTAAAGGCATGAAGAAATAATATGTGAAGGTAGTATGAAATCCATAGTTTAAAAAGTTAATAAGAGTGAAACCAAAACTTTTTTTTAAAATAGAACAAATATTTATACAAAAATACTGGGATTGCTAGCAGGTGGCCAATTGAAGAAGGGCATCCCTGTTCTGCCTAAGCTCAGAGATGAAGGACAGTACCCAACTCCAGATTGACACCTGCATATACTGTCTCCATTATATATCTACATGTGAGAATGTAGATATATATCTACATGTAGGTACATGTGAGAAAGTCTCTTGTCTTCCACTCATAGGGAATGAAGAGCTAACGTTTAATAGGCAAGATGTGCCATTTGAGGTGCCAGGATATTTGCATGGCATGGCACATATCATACGGGACATATGGGGGTCTCTACTCTTCCGGACTGGCAGCTGGGAAACCCTAGGGCATCTCCAGTGGCAGTAGACACCTGTGTCCAGGCAGGGATCCTGTGAACTGAACGGGGTCTCCATGAACTGTAATTGGAGAGTAGACACACAGATGAGAAGTTCCGCATGAACGCAAGCTCAGTGTGAAAGCAATGCTGTCTCATGCCAAAATACTTTTAAGATCACTGCCAACATAAAATTTTCTGAAGCTATAGAAGGTAAATAATCAGCTCATGTAAAATAAGCCCATCTGATCATTAGACAGTTTTCTTCTTTTTCATGAAAGGTTATCTCATTCTGTATTAGCTACCGATGAGGAAGCTGGCTTTCTGACCTTGTCTAGGGCAAGTTTTGGTTGATTTCTTATTAATCTATATTTTCTTATTTCTGAGGGATTTTGATAATTCCTGTCAGCACAACTGAGCTTTTAACTCACATTTATTATAGCTGGTTTCTATACTGTCAACTGATGCATTATTTATAATGTTCTGTCAAACTGTTTAATATATTATGGCCTACTAAATGAGTGAGGATTAAATGATAGGCCTGTTCTTTTCCTGGTCCTCTTCCTTGCTCTCTACTTACAGTTAACCCTTGGCAGGTAGGGGAAATGTAAGTGAAGAAGAAATTGAATTCAGCCTTGTTGGTTTAATCTTCTGTCACCTTTTCCTCTTTGCTAACTGGTTCTTTCATGTTTCTTTTCCTTCTGCTGTATTTATAGAACCTCTTCTTACTTGTGTATCTCTTGCGAGTTGCAATTCAGTGTGTATTTAGCATTTCTGAGAGATATCTCTGAATATGCCATCCAGTTCTGAGACAGATAGATAGATATATCTTTAATATTCATCCGGTATCCCTAGCTTAGCCATGTGCTCTTTTTTTTCACTTTTAGGGTCACTCCTGAATTTTAAGTCAATAGAGATCACCTCACTGGAGCTGAATTAGCCTTTAAAACTGTTTCCTGCAAAGGTTACCTGCTGCTGTGCTTTTGGATACTGTCTCTTAATAATTCTTCTCTAGAACTTTTTATAACATGGCACTTTTTTATGATTTAATTTTCTTCATTAAAAATATACACCATGCCAAGCAAGTATTAGGGCCATCAACCTCTTTGAAAGTTCTTTTGTAAGCTTATTTTTGCTGTTTGAAAGCTGTGTTTACTGCATACATATATTTCTGTCACACCCTGACTGACTTAACTGTTCCGGGAAAGCCCTAGTGTCGGCCAAATTATACTGGCAAAACCATCCCTTGCCCAGAGCAGAGTTTTTTCTGTTTTGTGAAACTGCTATCAGCTGCCTGGGAAATAGAACGTCTCTTTTGACTCCACCAGGAGAATTTAGTGAAATGGTCTCCTGAGCAGACTTGTGCTAATATAAGCCCAGAGTTCAGCTGTCTTGCTTTACTTTTCGTATTTACTTCAGTTAAGAACAAAACAAGAAAAGCCATGTATCTTCTTAATGGGTCACCTATATTTTCTTATAAAACTGCATCATAAAATAGATAAACAATAAAACTGGCCAACTTCCTCATCAGAATACTGGCAAGTAACCAGTATTCATCCTCAAATTAAATTTGACAAAATATATGCAGAAAGAGCTCAGCAAAATATCTTGAAGTAGCTGGTTGTTTGGGGTAATTAATTGTGCAGCTGCAAATAATTTTCATATCTGAATCCAGATCTTTGAAAACCTGTGATCATACTTAATACTGTAGTTTTCCATGAGATCAAAAAACTTTGAGATCTTTTTGAATGGTTACTTCTAAAAAAACTGAAGTAAATGGAAACACTGGAAAGGGCAATCATAGCTTTAACCTTGTATTATTTGTGTGACCACTCTAAAGAGAGACAGAGTAAATATTCTAAGTGACTTGTTGCTATGTTCAGCTGGTGTCAATTATCAAGTTGTGAAGGAGCTCCCATGCAAAAGTTGGCATCAGGTAGTGGCAGATCTTTACCAAGCATCAAACAACATCCTTTTGTGAGTCAGTGATGCCCAAATGATAGCTGTGAATCCTCACAGCTTGTCTTGGACCTTGGAGAATCCAGATTTTAGTTGGAACTACTATGTGAGCTGCTTTGGAAGGCATCACCTTAAAACTTTACAGTTGCAGAAAGTAGAGGCATGTTAATAGAGTTTTTATCTAAAATTAAGCAATCACTTTTAAGTTATTTTGCAAAATGAGTGAGCTTTTGTGTTTAGGAGGGTTTTGTTGCTCTTTTTTCTTCAAGCATTTGAAGAGGTCTGAAAGGCTTCTCTGCCACTGCCCAGAACCCAGCACCTCCTCCCTTAACGAGGAGGACTTGTTACAGGCTTTGCAAAGAACAGAAAAGTTACTAGATGTGGCCAGTGTTCATGATGTTCACTTAGAAAGATTATTCTCTAGGGCAAGCTTTGGTTTGTTTGCAAACCAACAAACAAACAAACAAACTTAGTGCTGATATTAAGTTTGAGTTACTGTATAGAAGTTACCTGCTAACAGGAGTCATTTAGAACGTGTCTCATTTAGATTGAAGCTATTAAGTGAACACCTAGTAATTTTAAGTGAAAGCTCCCCCTGAACCATAGCTGCCCCTGAGACTTTTCTGTATCATGTATATGTAACTTACTTAAAAGCACAAGCCCGGGATTGTCCATGGAAGCAGGTTCCAGAGCTGACAGTGTCTTACTGGGAGGGAACAGTATGGAAGCGAATGGATTGGCTTTGCTGTGCACATGAATAATTACCCCTTACTTGGTGCTTTGGCTGACCTGTAGTAATAAGCCAGAAAATGGAGAAGGACATAATGAGAAATTGTGTTAGCTTTTGGTAGTTGGAGAGAAGTTGGTATTTATCTCAAAATGTTGATCCTTACATTCACATACCATTTTGTGCTGGGTTTGTGCCTGGTCTAGAACTAATGCTTAGGGATTCTTTGATGTGCTAGTATGACTTCTACTTCCGAGTGGTCTGGCTGCACTTGGTATACAAAAGGTGAAAGCAGTGATAGTCCCAGGTAGAACATATTCCAGTGAGAAAGTCTAGAGGTTGCAAAGATGCTGAGAGGCTTGTGTGTAAGAGCAGAGTATCTAGCCAGAAGGTGTTTTGTATTACTTGAGAGGTACAAAGTATTCAGAAATGTAGAAAGTTGTGTTTCTACACAAGGAAACTCAAAGAAAGTATTCAGAAATGTAGCAACTTTTTGGTCTTGTGAATAAAAGATGGTAAAATCACTCATAATAAGATAAAGAACTGCTCAGAAGATGGTTCCTAATCAATTACTGTATTGATCCAACCAGGATTAAGTTTCACTGGGATTAACTTTTAAGATTAAGTGTTATTACTACCCAGCATGATACAGTCACGTTCTTAAACTCTCATAACTTGATTGTTTTGCAGAAATGTGGGAAGCTGTGCTGAAGCAGGAAAAATGTCATTCTTATGGATAAAGAACTTTAACATTGAGTGACATGTACATGCAAAGGGATTTTACACAAACTTCCCACAAAAAAGTACATCATGTACTCTCAGTTGTAGAATAATAGCATCATTTTTCATGTTCGCGGGGTGCAAAGGTGTGAAAATATTTCTGTAGTGAAATAAAACTCTTCCAATTATTGAATATGTTGGAGGATATTGTCATACTATTGACAACTTTTGAAGATAAGTTCATACCATGTTTCTAACTAAATTCTTGTAACCTGCCCTTAATTATCCCTTATTTAGACTATAGCAGACACCATCACCTCACAAGCTACAAGCCTCCGTTACTACCATATAGTCTTACTTTTTAGGAGTTGCTGCCTTCTCCGGAAATGTGGCTTTCAGTCAAAACTTGGTATAACAATTTAGGTTAGTAGTTATTTGCCCTGTATTTGATGCATAGGATTGCTAAAAAAGTTTTACATTAAGCATAATTAACAAGAAAGATCAATCTTAGTAAATTATTTTTTAATTGCCTATAATTTTGGCAATAATAATTTTAAATTTCAAATACAGAAAGGCAAATTCAGAAGCCGTTTCTGAAAAGCTGCAACTTGTTCTGCAGTGAGTACATTGGAGGGACTTGTAGCTTCTTGTGTATTTCTGGTTAAAGAGCATTTAAATGAGAGTATGGTGGAAAGTCATGTGTGGTTGCTGGGGTTAGTGATTAGATACGATCAAAGTCATGTTGTGTTTAAAAATAATAAAAAAGGAAATCACAGTCTTGTGGGGGGGTTGGTGATTTTTTTCTTTTCCTTTTCCACAGGGCAGGTCAATGGGATATTTCAGTTGGGAAGTGTTGAAGAGTTGTTGCATCTACACCAATGCACACAGCTTGGGCAACAAACAGGAGGAGCTGGAAGTGATTGTGTGGCAGGCTAACTATGACCTAGTTGCTGTAACTGAAACATGGTGGGACCACTCCCATGACTGGAGTACTGTGATGGATGGCTACAGGCCCTTCAGAAAGAATAGACAAGAAAGGAAGGGTGGTGTGGCTCTTTTTGTTAAAGAGTATTTTGATGTTTAAGAGCTTGGGAATGATAAAGTTGAGTGTCTATGGATAAGGATCTGGGGAAAGGCCTTTAGGGGTGACATCTTGGTGGGGGTCTGTTATAGACCGCCTAATCAGGATGAAGAGATGGATGAGGCATTCTATGAGCAGCTCGCAGAAGTTGCACTGTCGCCAGCACTCATTCTCATGGGAGACTTCTACTTCCCTGACACATGTTGGAAATATACCACCGCACAGAGAAAGCACTCCATGAGTGTGTGGAAGGGAAGATAGCTTCCTGACACAGCTGGTATGAGAGCCTACCAGGGGAGGTGCCCCACCAGACCTGTTCTTCACTGATAGAGAAGGACTGGTGGGAAGTGTGAAGATTGGGGACTGTCTTGTACAAAGTGACCATGAAATTGTAAAGTTCTCTGTTCTTGGTGATGTCAGAAGGGTGACTATCAGAACTGCTATCTTGAGCTTCCAGAGGGTGGAATTTGACCTGTTCGGGTCACTTGTTGCAGGGGTCCCTTGGGAGTCACTCGAGGGGTCCAGGAAGCCTGGACACTCCTCAAAACAGAAATCTTAAAAGGCACAGGAGCAGGCTGTTCCTGAGTCCCGAAAGGCGAACTGGAGGGGAAGAAGACCGGTGTGGCTCAACTGGGAACTTTTGTTGAGACTCTGGGAGAAAAAGAGAGCCTACATCCTCTGGAAGAAGGGACAGGTTACTTGGGGAGAATACAAAGTAGTTGCTAAGACATGCAGGGAGGAACTTAGAATGGCTAAAGCCCAGCTTGAACTCAGATTGGCCACTGCAGTAAAGGAGAACAAGAAATCCTTTTACAAATATATTAACAGTAAGAGAAGAACCAAGGAGAATTTCCATCCTTTACTTGATGCAGCAGGGAATGTGATCACTGAGGATAAGAAAAAGGCTGGGGTTTTCAACGCTTCCTTTACGTCTGTCTCTAATACTTGGCTCAGTTATCCTCAGGGTACTTTACGCCCTGACCTGGAAGCCCCCTGTGATTCAGGTAGAGACAGTTAGAGACCTGCTCCTCCATCTGGACTGTCACAAGTGCATGGGACCAGATGGGCTCCACCCTTAGGGTGCTGAGGGAGCTGGTGGAGGTGATGGCCAAGCCACTTTCCACTATCCTGATTTATCTGGAGAGGTCCCAGAAGATTGGAGGCTCGCCGATGTAACTCCCATCTATAAGAAGGGCTGTAAGGAGGATCTGGGGAACTACAGGCCTGTCAGCCTGACCTCGGTACCAGGGAAAGTTCTGGAGCAAATCATCTTGGGTGAGAACACACGGCACGTGCAAGGTGTCCAGGGGATCAGGCCCAGCCAGCATGGGTTCATGAAAGGTAGGTTGTGCTTGTCCAGCGTAATCTTCTATGACTGCGTGACTAGACTGGTAGATGAGGGAAGGGCTGTTGATGTAGTCTTTGACACGGTCTCCCACAGTATTCTCCTGGGGAAACGGGCTGCCCGTGGCCTGGACAGGTATACTATTCTCTGGGTAAAGAACTGGCTGGAGGGCCGTGCCCAGTGGGTAGTGGTTAATGGAGTTAAGTCCAGCTGGCATCCCGTTACAAGTGGTGTCCCCCAGGGTACTGGTTATCTTGTTTAATATCTTTATTGATGATCTAGATGAGGGGATTGAGTGTACCCTCAGATGCAGATGATGCCTAGTTGGGAGGTAGTGTTGATCTGCCTGAGGGTAGGGAGGCCCTTCAGAGGGATCTGGATAGGCTGGATTGCTGGGCTGAGGTGAATGGGATGAGGTTTAACAAAGCCAAGTGCTGCATCCTGCACTTTGGCCACAATAACCCCATGCAACGCTATAGGCTTGGGGCAGAATGGCTAGAAGGTCACAAAGAGGAAAAGGACCTGGGAGCATTGGTTGATGCTCGGCTGAACATGAGCCAACAGAGTGCCCAGGTGGCCAAGAAGGCCAATGGCATCCTGGCCTGCATCAGTAATAGTGTGGCCAGCAGGAGCAGGGAGGTGATCATCCCCCTGTACTCAGCTCTGGTGAGGCCGCACCTCAGAGTTGTCAGAGTCTAAGTGTGGGTAGCATCTCTCTGGGGTTTTTGTATGAAAAATCAAGTTGCTTGCAAACGTACTTGATAAACTGGCTGGATCAACCTGCTGTTCTTCCTTTTGCAGCAGGTAAGGCATGCACCTTACATTTTCATCTGGTCAGAGTACGTATAGGAATGCTGGAACACCAGAATGGAAAACATTAATTCACCTTGATCTGGACCCCTCTATGTGAGGACCATGCAGGCATGGGGCATCCATCTCTGACAACCACCGTTCCTTCCAAGTCTGAGTTTCAGTGACATCATCTGTAGCCGTGGTGCTTACTTATTACTGCTCCTGTTTGTGCTTAGCAAAGGAGAATTAGTTGTGGATGATTAATGCTTCTGCATTGTAGGTGCTTCTACACTGTTCTCAGTAACTTTTCTTGC
The DNA here is from genome assembly GCA_013400555.1 of Jacana jacana. NCBI lineage: Eukaryota > Metazoa > Chordata > Aves > Charadriiformes > Jacanidae > Jacana > Jacana jacana. The sequence goes on along the minus strand of VZTM01040692.1, from coordinate 147,145 downwards.
ACCTGGCATGTTAACCAAAGTACCGTTTCTGTCTCCCTGAGGTTATGATTGTTATGTTTGTTTAGACAAACACATCTGTGGCTGGTTTTTTAAGAGTAGCATTAGCTCAGCAGCTAGGTCACTTCTTTGCAGCTCTTAGCTGGTACAATTTTGCCTTTCATTTTTCTCTGGGAATGTACTGTACTTCTGGAGAAGAGGTGGCTGAGGGGAGACCTCCTTGCTCTTTGCAACTACCTGAAAGTAGGTTGCAGAGAGGTGGGGGTCAGTCTCTTCTCCCAGGTCACAGGCAATAGGACAAGAGGAAATGGCCTCAAGTTGCACCAGGGGAGGTTCAGGTTGGATATCAGGAAACATTTTTACACTGAAAGGGTTATTAAGCCTTGGAACGGGCTGCCCAGGGAAGTGGCTGAGGCACCATGCCTGGAGGTATTGAGAAGATGGGTTGACTAAGTGCTCGGTGACATGGTTTAGTGATGGGTATTTTTTCATCAGAGTTAGGTTGGTGGTTGGACTAGGTGATCTTAAAGGTCCCTTCCAACCTAGGTAGTTCTATGATTCTAAGCAGTATTTTAATCTCAAGGTTCACAGGGCATAAGGGAGGCAGTGGTTGTGAGGAAAGCCAGTATTCCTTGCTCTAACAAAAGATTTGTACCTTCCGCCCATTTCATAGGATATTTGCACGTTATTGGCTGATAATAGTTTCATTATTTCCCCTCCGTAGTTTTTACAAAGGCGCACAAGATGACGGTGTAAAAAAAAAAAACCCAGTGCAAGTCCCTGTCCCCGCGGCTGCCTGCTGTGTCCGAGTGTCACCGCCAGATGGGGCAGGTGACAAGGCGGCGGGAAGGCGGCCGGTCCCGGGGCAGCCCGGCTCTCCCGCCCCGCTACCCGCGCTCCTGNACATGAAAGGCTTTATTCTTTTTTCCTTGGAAAAAAAAATTCATTTAAACTTAATAGGTTAGCTTATTTTTAATTTTTTGAAAATGTTACTGGGATTTTCTTCCCCAGAGATTTTAGCTGTAAGTAGGAGTTTTCCTTTGAACTGGTTTAAACTAAGGCCCTCTTTCTTGTCACGCACAGACAGGGAAATACTGCAAGATGCTGGATTAGCTTGTTCGCTTTTCATTGTTTTCTTTTGTAGCAGCAATCCGTTTAGCTATGGTATGCTGAGTTTATCTGATTAGCACTTAATGAGTGAAGGGAATAGGGGAAATGTTGCCTGAGTTACTTAAGCTTAATAAAGTTTTCGGTACCTTCCCCCCCCTTCTAAATACCTGAACTTTCCTGACCCCCGCCCCTTGATTTTTTCCCTCTGTTTGAGCTCGTTCCCGTATGAAATGCGCTCCCTCCGCAGCTTTGAGTGTCAGAAGCGGTGGTGCCATTAGCTGCCTTTTGTTCAGTGCACACTGGTCACAACACACATCCTGCTCAACAGTGTTTGACAGCCCGTCTGGAGCTCTGGCTAAATTCAACTGCTGTTGGTGTGCTGGCTCGCACCCCTTACCTGGAACACGTGCTGACTAAAGAGGCAGTAACCTGTAGCGTGGCTATTTCTAACTTAAATCCATCAGACATAACCGTGAGCGATGCAGTAATTTATTTAGTTATGTTGGCAGTGACATTTTAACGAGGATTCGCTGGAGCTTGAATAATTACATTATATAAAGAAATTCAAGGAAGCTGAGGTTTAGCAATGCTTAAAAACCGTGTGTGCCATACAGATTGCGGGTCTGTTAACTTCATTAACTCGATAAGTTTCTTGCATAACTCTTATGTTTTGCTATGGCCTTTGACTTGATTTCTCTCTTTTAGGATTAATTTTTGTTTTAATTTCATATTGCATTGCGAAACGTTTAATACCAAAGTAAAAGTTGGAAAAATATAGAGACATCATCTGTATTAGTGTATGCTGCTTACATGTCCCTTTGGTGGTTCGGTTAGCTTCGTACCAAAATGCACTGTTGTCTCAATACCAACGAAAATCGATCCAAGGAATGTACAATTGTTGTATGCACAGGAAATTCCTTATGCATAGTAGTTTCTATAGGTGCTGAAGTAATAAAGAAAGAGCAATAGAAGGGCGGGTGGAGAGTCAATAATAGTCTTGAACCTTTATCGGCAGGGACCTCTGAATATTATTCTCTGCTATGCCTGCTGAACAATACAAATTTTAAGTAGATCTCACGTTTCTTTTCTCTCTGTCAGTGTCCCCAGTGTATAACAACAGTAATAATAATCTCAGCCATAGGCAGGTAGCAATAGCCACAGTAGTCTGTTAGAGCAGGATGTGTGTGCAAGTTTTGAAAAAATGTAAAAGCTATTAAAAGAATGCTAGAGGTGCAGGAGCACACCGAGGCGCTTGAGGAGGGTTGAATACGATGGTGAAGGATTTTTGAGGTCTGCACAGCTTCCTGCTGAGCGTGCCCCAGGGATTTGCCTTCCCCAGTGAGGCACCACGGCTGACAGTGTTCACATTCCCAGTGCATTGCAATGCGGAGCCCAGTGTGTCCAGTTAAACTGCTGTTGATGCTGGAGCCGCTCTGGAAGCGTCACACTCTGAACTACATGATAGAAATTTTGAGGGAGAAATCCCAATTTTTATTTTTATTTTTTCCCACTTCGCTGACAGCCCAAACAGTGTAACTTCTTATCCTTTCCATTATTGTTTTGGTTTGGTATTGTCTGCTCCTGAATATCTACAGCTCATGCTAAATGTCTATCCAGCCATCAAGATGGAAGAAAACCAGGTGTTAATCTGTGAATTAGATATTGAAATATTTTGTAATTTGATTCAAAGGTTTATTTAAATCACGAAAAGTATGTGTGTGTGTTTTTCTTTTCCCCTCTCAGGTTTGCAATTATGTGTGGCTATATGTCTCAGTTTGAAAGTGTACAAAACAAAATCAGGAATGGTTATCTCTTTAAGGTATGTTTTTGTAGGGTTTTGGGTTCTTTTAAGCTATTCCTTTAAATTATTTCCTTATGTAGTGTCAAAGAGAGACTTTTCCAGCACAGTAATTCAGTCTCACGGGTCTATTTTGGTGCCGATGCTAAAGTGAAAAAGTTAGATTACATGCTTAGAGAATATAAGAATTGAGGTAGGATTTTGAGCATAGCATTAAAATTTTTGTTTTATTTTGTAGTCAAAGGGAGGAGGAAAAATGGAGTAACTATTCTGTTTAGAAAATAAAGATGTATGAAAAGTTAAGCAATGAACTAACACAGTCCTGCAATCATTCTTCATGCCACCCATAAGAAATTATATTTGTTTTAACATTATCTTCTCAAAGATAATTATGGTTTTTAGAGTTACCAGTTTGTGTTATATATGTGCTGCTCTCCCCCTGCTTGTCCTCAGCATGGCATAGGCGCTTTCCATCCCTTGCCCTCCAAGCCCGTGTCCCCCCTTTCTGTTTGTCAGTGACGGATAGCAGATTCCATTTCCCAGGGAATGCCTGGGATGGGTCCCTGTCACATCATGTCCATGTGTCACATCTACTCCGCTTGGAGTGTCGTGGAGCTCTCCTATGAGAGAGCGTTAATTACCTCTGAGCTAAGCCCCAAGTCCTGAGACAAGCTGGGAATGAAGGGAAAACGACAAATACCACAAGGGCTGCAGTTGTTTAAGGATGGAGTTTAAAAGAGTCTGCAGTGTTACCAATAGCCTTTTCAGGGAGGTTTTCCTCTTCACCAGTAATTACTGGAGTCCATGTGAATCATTTGCAAATGTTAAGGGTTTGGGAAAATAATAACATGAAAATATAGCTCCTATCTGAATAGTCTGTGGACTAAGTGATAGCATAATAGGCTATAGATCCATATAATTCACATATTTTAGTTACTGGTTTAATTAGAAAACTGGGCAGCGGGGGGAGGCAGTGATGGGTGTAAGAAACCTTAGAACCGAAATTTATTTTGACAGTCAAATAGTAGTTAGGGGTAAAATAACATATTTCTTTCTCTTCAAACTCAGGTTGAGCAATTGGAGCTTGCTTTAGTATATTAAAGACAGAAATACAGATAGTTATGACCTGTAATGGAAATGGTCTTGGAAGAAGCACCTCATTAGAGACTTTCTTGGGTTTATGATTTCACTCTAATCACAAACATTTTATTTTCTGACTTAGACATTATAGTAAATATTTGTTGTGTCATGCACCATTTCGTTGGGGCAGTCCCATTCCGAGGTGGAAAAGATTATGCTTCAGTGACTGGTGCTGGCATGTAAGATTCGTCAGAGTGGTTGCTTTCTCACTGATCTCGTGTGTGACAGTTTCCTAATACCAACTGTAAATAAAATGAATTTAATTGAAGTTGTTTTCTTTTTAAGACAAAAGTTCTTGAGTTCTTTGATTGAACTTTAGAGCCGCTTACTCATGTTCTAAATACAGCACGCCTTCTTGCAGTGAGTGCAAAGTTGCTAAATACTTTTGTTTGTGGTTTCCCTCCAGGAGGAAGGGGCTTGCTAGTTAAAATATTTTTAGGTTGTTAGAAAAGAATTGCAGCGGAAGAGACTTGTTCATTTGTTTGTGATTTGCAGCAAACTTCTTAGAATGTAAACACACTTGCCAAACAAACATCTAAAATGATGTTGATTTTCTTTCTAATAGGAACACCTAGACAAAGCAATTGAACTTAAGCCTCAAGATCCATTTTTATATTACCTAAATGGACGATGGTGCTATTCAGTAAGTTGCTCTTTAATCTAACATATGAATTGAGCATATTGAAAAATGATAATGCGTTTGAAATTAAATAGTGGGACTTAAAGTATTTATTGTTTATTGAAGCAGATGTTTTGAGCTAAATGAAGCAGTACATTTATGTTCCCTGAATTAACTTCCACATGTGTGATGTTAACTGTTGAACATTTCTGTCATTAAGTAAGCTGTACTTATATGTCCTGCATTAGTGTGTTCAAGTTTCTTTTCTGATTATTTGAACAAAAAGTAACTGCAGGGAGAAAAGGTGACCCATTGAGATCAGTTCTTTGTCCTGACACAAACTTTCTGTGTGACCTTGGGCTGATAATTTAGCCTTTTGGTAATTTTATTGCCCATCCATAACTGAAGTTAAAGGCATTTGCATGCTGTGGGATTATGTCTGTGGCAGCAAGGTCACCATCCTGGCTTGCTAAATTTCAAGAGAATGTCAAAACAAAGATGCAGACAGAAAAATCTGTCAGGCACCAAAAATTTTTGCAAGAGATTAAATTTGTGTTATGCCGTGAGTTGCTTTTAAATACTGTGTTGATGTCATAGTGATAAGTACTCATATATGAGAAATTAAAATAATTGGTTTAGAAGTTTAGCTGTTGATTAAGTTTGTTGGTTTGGGTTGGTTTTTGTTTGTTGTTTGTTTTTTTTAATGGTGCTTGTAATATGAGAGTTGTCTTATTCTTAAGCCCTCATATTCAATGGCTCAGGTGGCTATCCTTATCACTTCATCTTTAGTGTTGTGAGGAACCTTTCATCAGAAGAAAATGTTCTTGCATAGCCTATGCAGGAAAAGATCACTGGGAGATTTCTCAGACTAATGACTGCTAATGCACATTGGATTCCAGCCCTCCCTTTTTCCTCCAGCTACTTCCAATGCTAGTCACTACGAAGTGCCTGCAAACTGGAAAGAAGGAGTTGTTGTGATACATTGCAGCCTTTGACTTTTGTCTTTACCTGCAATAAGACTTAATGCAATGTTATCTTTCAATAGTTTTATAGTTTTTTCAGATCATATATTTTAACTTTCAAAGAGATTTCAGCAACTCCATTTGTTTTTCAGTTGATTTGAATAAGGAATGACACCGTCTTTTCCAGACAGCATTTAATTTCATTTTTCACGCACTATATTCTTGAATATCAGCAGTAGTTCTGCAAAAGTGAGTTGCTGAAGATTGTCCCATAGTGTGCTTGCTGTCCTGCCTTCAAAGAGCATCTCTCTCACCAGTGATTTCTTATGCACTTTTATATCGTGCTGTGTCCAACAGCTGACTACAGCTTCCCTTTATGTCAAACAGAGATGTTTTTCATGGCTTATTTCTCACTTTCTATCTCTCTCTTTTAGTAACTTTACATGTAATCTCAGTATACCTCACTTTGTTCTTATTGTGCTGGTTTTTTACTCTTGTTTCATTTTAGTGACAGTCACCAGTTCCTGGCTGAGTAATACATGGGATTTGTTGCACTGTGTCATTACAAACTCACAGCATCTGTGCAGAACCTCCTTACTGAACATTACAGCCACAGATTAGCATTTATCTAATAGATCTAATAAACCTAATAGATTACCATAGATCAGGGTATGACATGATCTGCATTTTATTAAGTGAAACAATCCACCCAAACAGATGTAGCCACTGAAATACCTAAGGATTGATTTCACTTTTCTTTATTTTGTTATTCAATAGTTCTTGCCTTCTGTGACTGCCATGACAAAATAATAACATGAAACACTTAGAATGGATTTTCATTGTACAAAGAAATGCGAATATGGGGTGGAATAACATTTTGTTTCAACTGCTGGGGCTCTCAGCTCTTAAAACTTTCTATCATTTGCACACTTTTAGCAGCAGGATGAGGCCATCAGTTGGGAACATTAGTTTAGAGCCTCTGCCAGTGAAGTTGGTGATATTCTCAATATTGTTAGCAGGCTGTATTGAGTGTGTTTCTGTCCTGATCCACTAATGCGGGTTTTGGCCATGCATGTGACATAGATAGGCATAGGAGCTTGTGGAAGATATGGCAAATTCCTTGGTCCTATTCTGCAGACTGTGGTGTTTCATGCTGTGTTTAATTACCCCAAAAGTAGACTGTTGGCTGTGGCATTAATTCTAAGTACTTCTTTGGGGTAGAGACTATGATAGGGTGCTCATAAAAGTACATTTATCACACTTTTTCTATACTGGTACCTGTAGATGGAGCGATAGCGCTCCTCTTAGACCCTCTTTTTTTTCTGTTTAGTCTGGCTGTAGTTGGGGCTGGAAAGGCTGTGTGAGGAAATGTGAGAAAAAAAAGATGGCTGAGGAAAGAAGGTTGGTTTTCACATTTAGCCTTGCTGACTTTGGGGCCAAGTTAGGATTGGCCACAATATTTTTTTGTAAATGTTACTGCTTGGTATTACTGTCTGGTTTTAGTCATATATTCTTTTATTGGAGTAGTAGAGTTTAAAAAAGATAACTAGTGTTTGATACTTTTTAGTAACACTTTTGGGAAGCCTAATGTATATAAGCCTTCTTAGTATTGTCAGACATTTCCTATTCCCTCCCCATTTCGTGTTGGGGGGCCTTATTACTATCTTCTAGTGCTATTTTTTTGGCTGACAAACTGAAAAATAGCATAAGAGACTGAAAAGGGGGCATTTTGAATGTTGTGACTCTGGGGTCCAGTTCATTTTCACAAATGACAAATCAGTTAAACAGACTTTTAGGTAAAAAGTATAGTGAAGACAAAGGGAGAAGATTTATTGAAAACTGAAATCTATACCCCTAGAATACATGCTGTAGTGGTAAAGCTATTTGATTTGTGGAGTTTTGCCAGGAGTTGGCTCTTACTGCCATTTCTCACCTTCCTCAGTGTAACACAGTCCTATGCAAAGAGCAGTGGTACAGCAGAGCCAAGTTTCTTACTAGCAGCTACTCTTGCTGGACGAGATCTGAGCTGATGCAAAGCATCACAGCACCTTCCATGAGGAAGAAGGAGCTGGATTTTCACTGCCTCGCAGCAGTGAGGGTTTGTCTGTGATGAAGAGCCAGTGGCAGTTGTGTGCCACCTTGTTTAAAAATCCATTTTTGTTGTTTCTTATTTCTCTTACCATTGTAAAGCCAGTGGAGCTATACAAAAGGGGTAGATTCTGTTCTGTTGTGTGTATCATCTCAGCTTTGTTAGAAAATGACTTTGGGTATCACAGTCAGGTGGGCAAGATTTTCAATAATCATTTCATGGATGTCATGGTGGGCAAAATTTTGCCTGTGAGCCCTGCTGTGTGTACAAGAAGCTGTGTATAGCTCTAATGCTTTCTGTTTTGTTTTGTAGAGGTGACAAGGGGGAACCCCCCCCTATTTATTTATGCATCAAGCAAACATAATTGAACACCATTAGTGATGGATAACCACAGAACCCTACCAAATGTTATTTTAATAACATAGGATTGGGGCAGAGTGGCTAGAAGACTGTGAAGAAGAAAAGGAAAGAGAGTGTTGGTTGATGCTCAGCTGAACATGAGCTGACAGAGTGCTCAGGTGGCCAGGAAGGCCGGTGGCATCCTGGACTGCATCAGGAATAGTGTAGCCAGCCCGAGCAGGGAGGTGATCATCCCCCTGTACTCAGCTCTGGTGAGGCCACACCTCGAGTACTGTGTTCAGTTTTGGGCCCCTCACTACAAGAAAGACATCGAGGCCCTGGAAGGTGTCCAGAGAAGGGCAACAAAAGTGGTGAGGGGTCTGGAGCACAAGTCTTATGAGGAATGGCTGAGGGAGCTGGGATTGTTTCGTCTGGAGAAGAGGAGGCTCAGGGGAGACCTCATCGCACTCTACAACTTCCTGAAGGGGGTTGTGAAGAGGAGGGGGTCAGCCTTTTCTCCCAGAGAACTAATGACAGGACTCGAGGGAATGGCCACAAGTTGTGCCAGGGGAGATTTAGATTAGATGTCAGTAAGAACTTTTTCTCCCCAAGGGTGGTCAGGCACTGGAATGGCCTGCCCAGGGAGGTGGTGGAGTCACCGTCCCTGGCAGTGTTCAAAAGCCATCTGGATGAGGTGCTACGAGACATGATTTAGTAGCTTAGTGGGTATTGGTGATAGGAGGACGGTTGGACTGGAAGATCTTGTAGGTCCTTTCCAACCTTGCATTTCTATCATTCTAATATTCCTTTTTTTCAGAGCTGATAAGAACTAATATGTATTGGTAGTTTTTCCAGGGTAGCTAGTTTTCGGTACCTTAAATATGGTTGTAGTGAAGATACTTTAAAATACCTAGTAAGCAAAGTAAAGCAGTGTTTAGTATGCAGGAGATGTTACTTTTCCAAAGAAAAACAACTACAGTGAAATAATTTTAATTTAAAATGTCTTCGCTGGTGGACGAAACTCTTTCTTCTCGGTCTTCTGTGACAAAGCCAGGCTTTGTTAAATAGGTATCTTTTAGGAAAGGTTTAATGTTTTAAATATATGCTTGGGTTGGTTCATATGATTTTTAAAAAGTACAGTGTTCAGAACCTTTCAAGTTTCAGCTTTGTTTCTGTTAAGAGAAAGTGAAAACCACTTTGCTTAGCAAGAAATATTTATTGGAAGTGAAATTATCTGTAGTGGCTGGTGTACAGGAGTTGGCTTGCTTTCCTTAGAGTTTTGGGTGCATTTATCTGATAATCCTTTATAATCATAGAATCATACAGTGGTTTGTGTTGGAAGGGACCTTAAAGGTCTTCTAGTCCAACCCCCATGCAATGAGCAGGGAATTGTTGTGTTTGTGGGTTATTTTCATGTTTTAATGTTTATAATAGCTTTTAAAATGGAGTACGTATCTAGTTAAGACTCTTGGCCACTTGCCACTTACAGGACTGACACAGAACAGTTCTACAGAATCACAGAATTGTCAGAGTTGGAAGGGACCTCTAGAGATCATCTAGTCCAACTCCCCTGCTAAAGCAGGATTGCTTAGAGCACACGACTCAGGAGTGCATCCAGGCGGGTCTTGAAAACCTCCAGAGAAGGGGACTCTACAACCTCCCTGGGCAGCCTGTTCCAGGGCTCTGTCACCTTCACCGGAAAGTTTTTTCTCATATTTGAATGGATCTTCCTGTATTCCATTTATGTTCCAGCTTGTGCCTGTTGCTCCTCGTCCTGTCACTGGGAACCACTGAAAAGAGTCTGGCTCCGTCCTCCTTCAGCCCACCCTTCAGATACCTATAAGCATTAATAAGGTCTCCCCTCAGCCTTCTCTTCTTCAGGCTACAGAGTCCCAACTATCTCAGCCTTTCCTCATCAGGGAGATGCTCCAATCCCTCTGTCATCTTTGTTGCCTTACGCTGGACTCTCTCCAGTAGTTCCCTCTCTCTTGAACTGGGGAGCCCAGAACTGGATACAGGGTGCCCAGAACTGGATACCTGTGAAACTGGATGAGAGCTTCTGGTAAATGCTAGGGGGGGTGTTAAAAATAAGATCTCTGGGGATTTTCTTTCTGCAGATTAAATGCCATGTGTTGGGTTCATCTCTGGTGTACACCAATATATGTTTGGGTCGCATCAGAGAACGAATCGACCCACTTCCTTTGTCTGTGTGCTCTGTAAGTCTGCTCCCCTTACTGGAAAGTGAAAAGCCCAGGGAATTCAAGTTGGATAAATGCCTAAATGCCTGTGCAGACTGTCCTGGTTCCTCAGCTGGCAAGAAAGAGAATATTTGTGTTGGAAGCCAGTATTTTAAAACTGCTGTCCAGTTACTTAATCTCTTCCAGAAGTCAAAACATTGCAAAATTATTTAATACAAATTTACATTGATATATTGTAATAGAAAAGAAAAAGAAACTCTCTGGGGATATTTAAGTAGGTGCCATTAATATCTTCCTGAAGCTGAATCAATGGGTTGAATTTCCTTTATGCAAGACAATTGTTTGATCTGTCTTCAGTGAGCTCTGAGCAAGGAAACATCACAGGAGGAAATCGTTTAGGGGTGCAAGTCAATCCTGGCTGAATTTTCAATCTATGTGGGTTGGTTTCCTTGGTAGTAACATCCTGGAATTTGAAAAGAGCTGTCAATGGGCAGGGTTTGCATCTCGACAAAACCAAAAAAAAACAAACTCCAGGGAATGTGTTAGCTCACATGTGATTTTTGCTCATCCTACGCTAAGGAAGTGAAAGAGATGTTAGGAAATCCCTTTCCCCACTATTTCAGGGAGAACCACATTTGCTGTTTTGGTCTTCAGAGGAACAAGAGGCCTGATAGCAGTGTGCTGGGTACAAACTTTACAGTCAGCTGCAGTTTAACTCTGGGGGTGGCTTTTTTCTGTCTCTGGTGTTGGTAGAGATTTGCGCAGAATAAATGGATGAGAGTTTGCTGTTTGACAGATCTACAGGACAGATTGTTTGAGACAAGCATCTCTGTTTGCTCTGGGATACTGAAAAGTGTCTCAGTGACCCAGTCCCCTCCAGCCTTAGGGAAGCTCAGGAGTTGGCCAATGGTCCCTCAGGCCCTTGTCTTTTGCTCCTGAGCGAATGGGACTAGCTCTGCTCCTGTACGGCAGCTGGGGAGCAGTGTTCCTTGAGTGACCTAATACATTAACACCCGATTCTCTGTGGAAACACACTGTTCCTCACAACACTCTTGTGAATTTCCAATTTGTTGAGGGGACTGATATCAGGGCTTGGGAGACCTAAGCCACCAAAACTTACTAAAGGTTTGGAAATCATCTGTAGGGCAATCTCCATTCTTTAATTTTGTTTTTGTTGTTACTTGCTGCAGTAGCTGTTTTACTTATTACTTTCTGCTGTCCTATACTGTTCTTGGAACATGCATTCAGTGAAATCATGATTCTGCTGAAGGTGATGACAGTCTCTTTGCACTTCATTTTATGTGGACCTCCAGATATGCTTTGCACTGTTTGGAGTAACCTTGACTGTAGATGTCAAATTTACCCTACAATAGAACATGCTGCATCTGGGTTTCTGTGGTCTGTGCTTTCTCAACCACAGAGAATGCTTAATAAAGTTGGTTGGTATAGTAGGAATTATGCTTCCGTTTCACTGAATATGGCATAAGATTAATAAAGTTATTTCAAATTAAAGGCTATGCTTGTGTGTGTTTAGGGGAAGGGTATAATTTCATGTTCATAATTATTGCTCCAAGACATGATTTTGTGTCTTGCATAAAACAGGCCTTTTCCATTTGTCTCACTTCAGTCATAGGGGGGTGCAGACTGACTCGGGTGGGGCACAGTTAAGCTGTTGCAATGGGAGTCACCTCACCCGTCTCTAGCCATCCACAAGGTATAATTGTCTATGCTCCTTCTGTAGTTGAAGAAAAGAAAGAAGAGAAAGAAAGAAAAGGAGTGTTCATCCCAGGCTAATGTAGGTGAAGAGGAAATGCCTAATGGAAATGGCTCCCTCTCTATTGACCGTGCAAGGAGCCTGGACAACTCTAACTCTAACCCTAACCCTTGGCACTTCACTTATGGATGGCTAAGTTAGCTGCAGTGAATTCATCCAGCCAGTGATATGTAAGTCTGACTGCTCAAAACATTACAGAACTCGCAGACTATCTGCGTGTAATGTTACAGAACCCTCAGACTATCCATGTATAATGTTGGAGCCAGAGCACATTGAAGAAAACTCACTATTGTGCATAAATGCATTTTTCCTCTCAACATTGGGATTGGTTGGTGGGATTTGTAATATAAAAATGGCTAAGTGCATATATGTTTGGGCTTTTTTAAGTTGGAATAGTGCAAAGCAGCACCCAAGCCAGAAAAAATAAGAACTAAAACCTCAGTAAATCAGTTCTGATTAAATCTTGTAAGAAAATAAAACAACTGTGAGGAAGGACTTGTGTTTTCAATAGGTAATTATAACTCTGCATGGAAAAACTGCAATTTTAGTTCCTCCCTGTTGCATAAGAGCAAACATGCGTGTGGTAACCCTCCAGGGTCTTGTGTGGTCTTGCAGAGAACAGTGTAACGTACATAGTCTCTTCATTTTTCTCCCCTCTCTAAGCTACCTCTGTCTTGATGTGATTGATGGACCTAGAAAGAGAGACCCTTCAAAAAGGATAGAGAATGCTGCAGCAGTAGAATGGCGTGAAGAAAACAATACTTTTGCAAAAGTCTTTTTAAGACATCTCTTTGTTGGTCTCACAAACTAGAGAGCAGCTATGGAAATGAGGCGTGTGAAGGCATTGTATACACACCTACAATTTGAAGTTGTAACCAGCATGCTGCAGTTTGTAACATAGTATGAAAGCACTGCAGTGTAGAGAGAGAAAACATCTCATCGCCTCAATGAGTAAGCGCTCTGGGATTGCTGGAGAACTTTTGTAAAAAAACCCACTTTATTCCCTTGCAAGAAGCTTCGAGAGTGGAGTATGTGTGAGAGA
>VZTM01040692.1:92182-134054 GCA_013400555.1 Jacana jacana | reverse complement strand
GAAGAATGTGGGGGGGGGGGGGGGGTGGAAGCTTTATTTTCTTACTATTTTTTTCTCTCTGGAATATAATTTTTAGTGATGTTGTGTGAAAGACTTACTGATAACATTTATCAAATAAGGCATTGGACTCTGCTGGACAACCAGCAGGACTTGTGGAGGATGCCTTCTGTCTCCAAGCAACAATGCTGTTATGCAGCTAGAGTCACTGGGGCCAGATGAGAAAACGTGCTCCTGTGCATTTCCCTATTGCATGCTGGCCTGTAGTTGTACTCTGTGCAATGGTATTCTCTTAGGGCAGTTTGCAACAAGAACTACACAGAGCTTTATGTCTGTTCAAAAGCAAAGCATTCTAGTTGATGGCTGTGGATAGTTACCTGTGGATGGGTTCTTAGAGTTTATCATAGTTAACTGACATCTACTGGCTGATTGCTGGATTTAGCTGAAGGCGGGGGGAGCAGCAACAGCCCCAGAGCCTGGGAAGCCAAGAAATGAGGTGGGAATAATCTAAAGTTATCCAAACCCATTTTTACAGCGGTAGCACAGACTTGAGTTCAAGACTCAACTTCTGTTATTTGAATTGCAGCTCCCTCTGAAAGAGATGTCCCTGTATGACTCCTATTGCACCTCCAGGCCTCTGATGAGAGACTGTCTTTCTTTGCCTATGCGTATCTCTTATCTGCATTGCCTCTGCATAGGTCAGGCCAGAATTTGCTAGGAAAACACAGAAACTTGTTTTTTTATGATTTTTAAATGCGGCTGTACTCTGTGACAGGAGCCATCAGTGCTGTGGTTCAAATACTGGTGTGAAGGAAAAAAGTCATGACTTTTCTATAAAGATGTGGTAGAAGTGTCCAAAAAAGAGTGGCTTTGCTTCTCCATTTAAACAGGCTCCAGAGTCTCACATTGCATTTCTTAGGAGCTCCATCTTTCACTAGAGATGTGAGGTGTGTTTTGCCAGGTTAGGTGGTGGAGTCAAATGTTTATGGTAGTAGCCAGAGCAGTTTCTGCCAGGTGTCAGTATATGCAAGGGAAGAATTTATGTACTTTGTGTGGCAATATGACAGTTCCCTGAAGTCCTTTTGTAGCCCCCTATCTTTCTGAAACGAAAAGGTCTTTAGCAGGTGTTATTTGTCACAGAATCGTCATGGTTGGAAAGGACCTCTGAGATCACCAAGTCCAACCATACACACACAAAAAACCCCTACAGTCTTAGCCACTAGAGCATGCCCTGAAGTGCCACATCTTAAATACCTTCAGTGATGGTGACTCAACCACCTCCCTGGGCAGGCTGATCCAGTGCCTGACCACTCTTACAGTATGGTAATTCTTCCTATTATCCAGTTTAAACCTCCCCTGTGGCAACTTCAGACCATTTCCTCTGGCCCTGTCATTATTCACTAGAGAGAAGAGGCCAGCACCCACTTCTCTACAGCCTCCTTTCAGGTAGTTGAAGAGGGCAATGAGGTCTTCCCTCAGCTTACTCTTCTCCAAATTAAACATGCCCAGTTCCGTCAGCCTCTCCTTACAGGGCTTGTTCTCTAGACCCTTTACCAGCTTGGTAGCTCTCCTCTAGGCACACTCCAGCACTTCAATGTCCTTCTTGTAGTGAAGGGCCCAGAACTGAAGTCGAGGTGAGGCCTCACCAGGGCCGAATACAGAGGCATGATAGCTTCCCTACTTCTGTTGGCCACGCTGTTCCTGATACAGGCCAGGATGCTGTTGGCCTTCTTGCCCACATGGGCACACTGCTGGCTCATGTTCAGCTGGCTGTCCACCAGCACCCCCAGGTTCTTTTCTGCCAGGCAGCTCTCCAACCACTCCTCCCTAAGCCTGTAGCGCTGCATGGGGTTGTTGAGACACAAGTTCAGGACCTGGCACTTGGCCTTATTGAACCTCATCCCATTGGCCTTGGCCCATCAACCCAGTCTGTCCAGATCCCCCTGCAAAGCCTTTCTACCCTCCAGCAGGTCAATAGTCCCACCCAACATGGTGTCGTTTGCAAACTTACTGAGAGTACACTCAATCCCCTTGTCCGGATCATTGATAAAGATATTAAACGAGACTGGCCCCAAAACTGAGCCCCGAGGGACACCGCTGGTGACCAGCCGCCAACAAGATTTCACCCCATTAATCATAGCTCTCTGGACACAGCCATCCAGCCAGTTTTTTACCCAGTTAAGAGTGCACTTGTCAGATTTGAAGAGGTGAAAACGAAGCCCATTTCTTAATAGCGGTTGTCATCAGGTTCTGTGTGATAAATGAACTTGTTTTACAAGCACCAAAAGCACTCACATTTTGACTGGAACAATAGTTTTTTGTAGTATTTAAAAGCAGTCATGTAAATGGACTATCACACTAAACAGTCTCATAAAAGCCTTAACAGATTTAAAGTGCTACTTGTAGCCCTAGGTTTTTTAAAATGGCACAGTGTGTTTAAAAAAAAACACACTTATAACATAAGACATAAAACATAAACTGTACTTTAAGCTTTGCACGTTGAAATAATCTCATATCAGTGATGGTGGTGTTTTGTTGTGTATTTCTTAATGTGTACGTTTTCCTGTTAACAGGATCTAAAATCTGAAAGACTATGCTTTGGGCTGGCAAGTCAACAAGATAAAGAATTCCTTTATGGATTCTTTGGCAAAATAGGTTGTATGCAAAGTACAGTGGCACAGGCCAGTGTTTACTTCAAAACTGAGAAGCAACCCTTAAGGCTTTTTTTATTCTTTTCTTTTTTTATTATTACAGGTAGCTCAGTTGTCTTGGATTGAAAAGAAAGTAGCTGCTGCTCTCTTTGGGACTCCACCAACTTCAACAGTAGAAGAAGCATTGCAGAATTTCCTTAAGGTAAATCATAGCCAAGGGTTTTCCTATGTGGCTGTTTCCCACCTGCTATGTGTGACTGTTGCCAAGATGTCTGCTCAAGAGATTATGTCCAGTAGCTATATATCCAGGGCTCCCCTGAATACCACAGAGCTCTCTACCAAAACATTTTTTGTTTTCTATTTTAAGAATAGTTTGGAGGTGAGTAGCTAGCATCTTCCTTCTCTTTCTTTAGTTTTAGGGAGTTCTTCAGTGACTTGCCACAGTTAATAGTTACTGAATTTAATGTGAGATGGATACATGTGCCATTGAAACAAATTAACCATATCAATAACCCATCATTTGCCCATTTCTGCAAGGGAGTTAACATGGGCAAGGAAAATTCTGACACTGTGGAATTCCTCTTTTTCTGATCTGAAGCTCTTTTCCTTGAATTTCAGTAGAAGCCTTTCTCGTTTGTGGAGATGAAATTACACTTGTAGCGAGGCAGAGAAGAAAGCTCTGTCATATGGGTCCATGTTCTGGGCATTCTACTTGATGCACAGTTATGAGAAACCACCTCATGAATGAAGTAAACCTGTCTTTTGGTATCTTTTATATGAATAATTTTTACTTCTGGAGCTGAAAAATACAAGTTTTTCACTTGACTGAATTGAAAGCTTAAAGTTCCATCCTTACAATTCCTTTCAGGCAGTTTCCCAGAGGGATTGGACAAGCACATTTGCTTCACTATCCAAAGCGCTTGTTTTCTGTGCCCTTAGTCTATTTAAAGATAGAATGATCTCCTGGATTTTGGACAATGCAATACATTACCACCTTCCCAGTTTCAGATATGTTATCTTTAAGGTCAGACTCCAAAGTTGTTAGAAATAATTCGAAATGTTTGCTTCAGCTTCAGGGCATTTTGCTGTGCGCTGCAGCGTAACTGTGGCCTTAAGTCATTGTTTGCAACAATTACTGTCTAAAACAAAACTGTTTGGGTTTCTTTTTCAGTTGTTTGATAATACACAGTTGTGGTGAAAGCAGCATTGTTTTGGTCCAAGGATTGCAGATACTATAAATTTTGCTAATGTAATTTTTCTCTCCCAAAAGCCATTTGTTGATTAAAGCTGCTTCTTGGTTAGTACAGAACTTGTAAGGTTTTTACTCATCTTTTAAGCTTCCTTGATGTGTTTTAAAAGGAAGACAATCTTAAACCTTTGTAACCACCTAGACTTTTCAGAAGATGGTAGTGTGAAAAGAAAGGTGAACCCAGAGTTAGAAGACACGGGCCTGTGACAGAAAAATAATTAAGAAGTTGGTGAATACAGTTCATTACCCATTACCCAATATGCGAATGGTTGATTACTTGTTTATGTTTTTGATTAGGAAAGAAATACTAATAAACTAGGGAGAGCAGTGTCTTCCAACCCACTGTGTCAGTGAATGAATCCAGTAGATATTCTATAGAATGGTCTGGTATCTTCACAGAGCACTTAGGGAGAGCGGAGAGGAAGCAGTACAGAACACTTTCGTGTGTTCAGTATCAGCACCTCATGTGCCTGGTTTAGTGTTTCAGTTTTGGAGTTGTTTTTGTTTTCTTGAGGGTTTTTTTCAAGTGCTAAACAGATTGTGCACCTGCAGGAGATTCAGTCTGATGTTTGAAGAAGCTTAGTGCATTACTAAACATGCCATGCAGACCACATAAATCTCATCACACAAGTTTTATTTCTGTTTTCTTTCTTGTTTTTTATTATTTAGGCAGAAGAAATGCATCCGGGATATTCCAAATACAATTATGTGTATTTGGCAAAGGTAACCAAGTTATTTTAAAATTAATGATTTGTAGACTCTGATATTCTTACAGTGGTCTGATTGGAAACAAAATGTTTTTTCTTCTCAGTGTTATAAAGATCTTGGCCAGAAAAGCAATGCACTGAAGTACTGTGATTCTGCACTGTCAATTCTCACAGTTACTAATGAGGTGGGTATTGAAAGCGATAACTTGTTCTTTTGTGACCACTCTCTTGTCTTTGGCACCCATTATTGCATTGTCAGTAAAAACATAATGTTTCAGTTTTCCCCCCTGAACACAGAACTTTCCTTTCTCCTCCGCTCTAGGTTGGTTCATCACAGTTGTCTGTATGAACAGCTTAAGAAAAACATCTTTGTTTGGGGAACTCTCAGGGACTTGCCTGTGTCAGAGGCTATCAGAAACTGAATTGCACTCTTTGTAATTCAAACCATTTCATCCAACTCTCTTCAGCATCAGCAGTTCAGTGTGTCACTGGAGCTGTTCTGAAATTTTGCCGCGGTTGAAAGCATTTGGGATTTTTGTCCCAGAATCTCTGTCTCTGCTCTGCAAAGTCTCTGGCTTGTGAGTCTTGTCGAGGCTTCCAAGGCAGCAAGGCAGAGTATTAGTTGCAGCAGGGGTAGATGGATTGCCTTTGTCTTCAACCACAGTGTAGTTAAGGAGTCACAGTTCTTCCAGTTACATCTGCTGGAGCACAGTTTATTCTAAGAGATTATTAGACCCTTCTTAGACCCTTTAGAGTATTTTTACTGGGTTGACACAAAATTTCTACAGATGTTTGAGAGATTTTAAGTGATTTAATTTCTCAAATATAAAGAAGGTTCACTCTGTCTGATCTCATGTACAAGCAAGTTCCATAATTACCGACCCATGACTGGAAATGTCTTACCATCCTAGAGCGTGACAAGTTCAAACCTGCGCTTTGTCAGCCCAAGGGACCCCCTTTGAGCGCAGCAGATGTGGTAGAGAGAGAGAGAGAGGTGATTCCAGAGACGAATTGGCTCTATCCCATTTAATTCTTTGAAGTTAAGGAAAAAGACCATTAAATAACTCTGTAACTTGATTGACAATAAATGCTGTGTGTGGAGCACTAACATGTTTATGTCAAGTGCTCCTGCTGGGAAGAAAGACCACTGCATGCCTCACCAGCAGCTGCTTCTGGGTGGCCTTTATTTTTGGCCCAAGCTATAGTATGTACCAACCATAAACTAAGCAATCATTGCTTAAATTCAGTGTTTCTTTAAATATGTATTGATACAGATATGACATTAGTAATCTCTTAGCTCTGCTTTATTCTTTACTTATCGTTGAAATGTACCTTCATCTTGTCTATTACAGAACACAGGAAAGCCTGCTATAAATTATCTGTTATTTGGTACCTTACATCTCTGCAGAGAAAGCAGGACCAGTGGTGTATGGGAGAGAGCATATAATTGAAATTGCTCAAACTCAGCCTGCTTTGTATATATCTGCATTGATTGTGCTGGTGAATTTTTTGTTTTTCCTGTATTCAGCTTACTACAGGTAATCTTGCAGTGAATGCTGAAGCTATCTGGTAAAATTGCAAACCAACATATCAGAGGAACTTCTGGTGGGCAGAAGACTGCCTGTGTTTAGTAAACTGGAAGACTTCTTGGAAAAGTATAGAGATAGCATAGATTGGGATTCATGTTTGATAACAATAGATGGACAAAATTTTGGTGATTAAAAGGTAGTTACTGAGGCTCCCTCTATACTGGGTGGAGAGAGAAATGCATCCCAGTGCCCCATCCTGCCTCTCTCTTCCCCTGATGGCAGAGAGAGACTAGATGTGAAGATACATGTAAGACACATACCTGAGACACCTTATTCCTAAACTGTGCAGTTCATGGCAGGTGATTCCTGCTTCTAAAATCCAGTGTCATCAGTCTAACCATGAACTGGAGTTCAATATGTCCTAGACCACGTGATGGGGCTTAGTCCTTGGTAAAAGGAATGCCCCATCACATTTCTGATGGGTACCAGCAGGCCTGCAAAGGAGGAGGGACCCCTAGTGTAAGAGCAAGAATCTGGGAGTAATCTCAGGAGTGAGTGTATATTCTGGCAGGAGGGTGGTGATGAGAATAAGGATGATTGATACTCATTTACGAACAGAAGAAAGAACGGCAGATGGGCCCCCAAAATCTTTTGTCCATCTGAAGTGGACAAGATGATTGGCCTCTTCTGATATGTAATTCTATAGATATCAGAGATTTGTCTGCTTTGTCTTGTTTACTTGTGATGTGTTTTGAGTTACAGTTAGAAAAAAAAAAGTCCCTTAAAATATGGCATCAGTGCTTTAATGTGTATTTCAATTGAAAAAAAATAAAATAGCACAAGGTAAAACCAAGTACATGCTGAAAAGAATTACTATAAAATGGAGATCTGGAACACAAGCTCTGTTGAAGCTGTTACCTCAAGTCCCATCTGAATTAGAATATTATGTGTTGTTTTGGTTATTGTGTTAGAGAAAGACTGTTACTGATTTTGGGGGGAAACGTGTTAGAACTGAAGTGATTCAGGTCTTGGAGCTGTTTGTAGGAATAACATTTAGTCAAGTGAATTTAAGGGAGGGAAGAGATTGTAATAAGACTAAAGAGACACTGGGGAGTCAGTAATAAACTGATGCTGATAAAGTGCCTGAACTGACTATAGCCCGATAAAAAACAGGGTTCATGGCTTGAAATAGAAAACACAGGTCAGCAGCAGCCTGAAGATTTTTGGCACAGCCCAGGATCTCAAGGCTGTCAGCAGCATGGGACATTGTCACAGTCATGTGAAACCCATCATTCCCAAGCGTAATCACAGTTTCTCATGTGAGTTTTGTTGGTTTTTTCAGACAGGGGAATTCCTTTATTGTTTTTAAATGTTGGCTTCTGCTGAGAAACATGTATATGTATAAAGGCATAAAATTGGGAGCAGACTGAGAGACAAAGCTGCTGGAAAGGTGCCACATTGAGGAAATGTGTAGTATTCATGATGCAAATCATCCTGCAGCATAAGTATGAAAAATAATAGTAGACAATGGTTTATTTTTTATTGTTTCTGGGCATCCAGAGTGTCCAGTGACTTCAGTGGGAACCAGAGGTACTCAACATCGGTAAAATAGCCCATAGCTCATTTTAATCCTCAGCTCAAATTCTCAGATAGTTTAACTCAGGGCCGTTCTTCGACAATCTGTCTAGAATCCATTTTGTGTAGCATTTCAAGTTAAGTGAGTGTTTCTCTTGATGATGTATCATATCCAAATATCCCTCTTGGGCATCTGTTCTACAACTTACAGAATATGTTTTTAATTCAAGTGGTAGAGGGGTTTCCAAACAGAGGTAATTCTTATTTAAGAAAAAAAAAATATCAGATGGGCACTTTCAATCCTATTATGAACCTAAAAAAGGATACCAAAGAAATCATAGTAGAAGAGACAAGTTATGGTTGAAGGATTCCTTTAAGTCCTACTGCCAGTTTTTAAAAATAGTTTGGGCACTCGATCCATGCATCATATTAATTTGGGTGCAAATTACATCTGGAAAATGAAACTGATGTTACAGTACTACTTTAGAGACCTTTCTTTTTATCCTCTCTACTCCAAACAAAAGCCTCCAATGAATCATATGGTTCTTCCTTGGCCATAAATACTGTCATGCTGTGGAGTGCTGCTTCACTGCTGGAGGTGCATGGGACATTAAATTGTCCTGCTTTTTGCTGGTTGCTGTCCAGGTGGGTAACCTCAAGGTCCTGGGAAACATTCACCCCTTCAGTAAAAGAGAAATCCTGATGTTCAGAGCTGTTCTGAGTTATTGTAAAGTGCGCAACAGCTGCTCTGTTTATCTAGTCGATGTTGCATTACCCTTACTGAGGCTCATTACTTTGTAGTCTGCTCAAAGCCTTGGTGAGTGTGACTACGTGAAGGGCTGTCAAAACCAGATGTGGTACACTATTGTGATAGAAAAAAAAATATTTTCTTAAATTTGGGGAGGAAAACTTGAAAACGTGAGTGTTTGTCTTGCATATAAAAAGATAAAATGAGTGGATGGGGGTGTATGCTTGATTAAATACATAGTGCATTGCACATAAGGGGAATAACACACTAATTTCTTGTTTATAATAAGGATTGTTGGTTATTTTCATGTCTGGAACTTGTAGAATACTAATACTTAAGGCCCATAAATACTTAAAGGGTGAGTGTCAAGATGGTGGGGCCAGTCTTTTTTCAGTGGTGCTCAATCACAGGACAAGAGGAAATGGGCACAAAGTTGAACATAGGAACTTCCATCTAAACATGAGGAGGAACTTCTTTACTGTGAGGCTGGCAGAGCACTGGAGCAGGCGGCTCTGAGAGGTGGTAGTGTCTCCATTTCTGGAGACATTCAAAACCCACCTGGACATGTTCCTGTGCAACCTGCTCTAGCTAGGCCTGCTTTGGCAGGGGGGTTGGACTACATGATCTCCAAAGGTCCCTTCCAACCTCATATAATTCTGTGAGTCTGTGAAAGTTGAAATCTTAACTTAAAATTATAAAGTATAATAGTGAAGAAATTATTTTTTCTTGTATCTGGAGATGATCATAGGTGAGAAAGTGAACTCTGTGCTTGTAGAACCAGTAAATTCATCACAAAAGGATTAATAGACTAGCAGAGAAAGAGATTAAAACTGTGCTTTTTAACAGTGCATCTAAAAAGCAGCAGTTGTATTACAAAAAATGTAGTCTTGGAAAAGTTAAAGAGCAAAGCAGGTAGACTGCAAAGCAAATCTGTTTGCATGAAGAGTGGCTGAAAGTCTTACTTATCAAGCAGATAAAAGCTTCCCTGGAGTTGAGCATGTGTTCTACAAAATTATTGGTGATTAAAAAAAAATAATATCTTACTTTTAAAATTAATTTCTTAATTTCAAAACTACCTTCCCAGCAATAAAAATGAAGGGAACTTAGACTTGAAATTAACAAGTGAGAGGGATTTTGATATTACCAGAATTGATCATTATGGCATTCACTTCTTCCAGGTGTAGAATGGCAGGAAGCAGAGACTCATTAAAGACTCTGCCCTTGGCCTCAGTGACATTTGAAACTCTAGAAAAACCCATGTGGAAGAGGAGGTAAATGTATTGATGGGCAAGAGCAATGGGTGAATGTTTACACAGGAATGCAGCTGCTTACATTTTTTTACATCCCCATAATTGATCTCCCATTAATTTATCTCCTGTTAGTGTTGTTAATTTACATTTTTAATACTTTCTGTAAGGAAAAGAGTGTGAGTTACAGCGGGTGGAAGAGAGTAAAGAGCATAAACTTCAGCATCCATCAGTTGTTCCTATTACAATGCACCATTTGAATATCTCCAAGTTTCCACCAGAGATTTTCCAGGAAATGCCTCTTCCAGCCACCATAGACTGGTCATATATGGCAGACTTGCTGTGATTTTTCCAACAGATCTCACTCAAAGCTGCTGTGGCAATCTGTCCTAAGTAAGATTTTTGAGGAGGAAAAAGTAATTTATTTTTGTTTTTAAAGCGAGGTGTACAAATTATGACTTGTTGATGAGAAAACTATCCATCAAACCTCTGTGAATAATTTGGGTTAACCTTATAAATAATATTTCTGTTTTCTCAGCAAACAGAATATTTTCTTTTCTCAACATCAGCAGCTCAGTACAAAAATGTCATTGTTTTCAGAGATTATTAATTCCTTTAGATGTTATGCACATTTGTTCTCCAAATGCCAAGCAAAAGTCCATGGTGTTTCAATTACAAAATAATGGCACTATTCAGATTTGTATTAATTTTGAATTCTAGGCTAGTGTTTTCCTACTAATACTGTTCATGGAGTTGAACAGCAATTTCCAAATAGCTCCTATGAACCCAAAATTAAAGTATCTTTTGAATATACTTTAAACTGTTCCTTAATTAGTGATTCTATTTACACTGAATCTGAGTGCTTCAAGTTCAGGGAATGGGCTGTTTAAAAAATGATTATGAAGAGATCAGATTTCAATCTGTAAAATGCTGGGAATAATGAGACATTTGTAAAAGAGCTCTTAGAAGAACTTGAGACCTCCTATATTTTACATTATTTTGCACTTCAGACAATGCAGTCTATTTTTCTCTCTCTTAGTGATCAGACTACTTTGTCATCTACATGCTTCTGAAGCTCTTGACAAAAGGTTTGTTTGTATTGTCTGCTTATTCTTTCTCCCTCTGCAGAAAAGATTCAAGAAATGATGAAAATATTTTTTGTAGTCTAGTATTTTCATACGTAAAGATAGAGACTATCCTGATAAATACTGAGTTTACTATATTTATGATTAAAGTGGCTAGCTTATCACAAATTAATCATTTCAACATCCTATCACAGGTAACACAGTTTTAGCATAGTTCTTAGTTCAGAAAGAACAATCAATGGACAATTCAGAGAGTCATGGAATCATGGAATTTCAGAGTTGGAAGGGACCTCTAGAGATCATCTAGTCCAACTCCCCTGCTAAAGCAGGATTGTCTAGAGCACATGACTCAGGACTGCATCGAGGCAGGTCTTGAAAACCTCCAGGGAAGGGGACTCCCCAACCTCCCTGGGCAGCCTGTTCCAGTGCTCTGGCACCCTCACCAGAAAGAAGTTTTTCCTCATATTTGAATGGAACTTCTAATGTTCCCAGTTTGTACCCATTGCCCCCCATCCTATCGCTGGAAACCACTGAAAAGAGTCCAGCTCCATCCTCCTTCAACCCATCATTATTTCAGTTCCTCAAATTCTCCTGTACTGATGCGCTGACAGTGCAGGAGGGATTGGGAGAAGTATTCACAGGGGTGGTGGTGCACTGCAGGAGGAAGAGGTTTGCAATTGGTTTCCTATTCACTCTACAAGGAGTGGCCAGGGGAAGTCAGGCTTCTACGCATTTGAAACACATTGTCTCAGAGTCAATACACAGGGTGAAGGAGAGCATCTTTTTGCATGGGCTATAACGGGGCATGATCATGTTCAAGTTGTTTCAGTGATGACTGGGCTGTAGGTTCCACCATGGTGGAAGCAGCTGCTGGACAGAAAGGAATGTTTTGAACATCAAAAGCTCTTCTTTCTGTACAATAGTAAAAGAAAACCAGATTGCAGGTGAAACTTAGTCTTTTAAGTTAGAAAATAACTAGCAGATAAAAGTTTGACAGAAAACTAATTATTCTAAATTGAATTCTGTTGTTTTGGAATTATAGAATGGTCCAGGCCAGGAGGGACCTCTAGGGTCATCTAGTCTGACCTCCTTGCAGTCAGCAGGGACACTTCCAACAAGAGACCAGGTTGCCCAGGGCCTTGTCGAGCCTCACCTTGAATATCTCCAGGGAAGGGGCCTCAACCACCTCCCTGGGCAACCTGTTCCAGAGTTCCACCATCCTCATGGTAGAGAACCTATTCCTAATATCCAAACTAAATCTGCTCTTCTCCAGCTTGAAGCCATTGTCCCTCATCCTGTCACTGCAGGCCTTTGTAAGCAGACCCTCCCCAGCCTTCCTGTAGGCCCCCTTCGGGTACTGGAAGGCTGCTATTAGGTCTCCCTGGAGCCTCCTCTTCTCCAGGCTGAACAACCCCAGCTCCCTCAGCCTGTCCTCATAGCAAAGGTGCTCCAACCCCCTGATCATTTTCATGGCCCTCCTCTGGACCCGCTCCATCAAGTCCATGTCCTTCCTATCTTGAGGGCCCCAGACCTGCACACAGTACTCCAGGTGAGGTCTCACCAGAGCAGAGCAAAGAGGCAGAATCACCTCTCTAGATCTGCTAGCAACACAGCTTTTGATGCCACCCAGGATGTGATTGGCCTTCTGGGCTGCAAGAGCACACTGCCTGCTCATGTCCAGCTTCTCATCCATCAGCACCCCCGAGTCCCTTTCCTCAGGGCTGCTTTCTAGTACCTCATTCCCTAGTCTGTATTGATAGTGAGGATTGTTCTGGCCCAGGTGCAGAATCCTGCACTTGCTCTTGTTGGACCTCCTGAGGTTCACCTGGGCCCACCTCTCCAGCCTGTTCAGGTCCTTCTGGGTGACATCCCATCCCTCCGCTGTATCAACAACATCACACAGCTTGGTGTCTCTGCAAACCTGTTGAGTGTGGACTCAATCCCTCTGTCTATAACATTGATTAAAATGTTAAACAGCACTGGTCCCAGCATGGACCCTTGAGGGACACCACTTGTCATTGCTCTCCATCTGGACCTCAAGCCATTGAGTACCACCCTCTGGCTGCAACCATCCAGCCAGTTCCTTATCCACTGAACATTCCACCCATCAGATCCGTATCACTCCAATTTGGTGAGCAGGGTGTTGTGGGGGATCGTGGTGAAAGCCTTACAGAGGTCCAGATAGATCACGTCCATAGGTCATGGTTTTGTAATTTTTCAATAGCAGTCCTCAAATTAGCTGAACTGTTCATTCACAGTCTCCTGGGACTTTTCTGGATGTGGAAAGATGTTTATCCCTCTACTTGAATTACAATCAGAAAATGTGGAATCATTGTCAGCTGTATAAATTCATAGAATTGTCTAGGTTGGAAGGGACCTTTAAGATCATCCACTCCAACCATCAACCTACCTCTGATTAAAAAAAACCAAAACAAAACAACCAAACCCAACAACAATAAGCCAACCAACAACAATAAAAAAACCCACAACCAACCAACCAACCAAACAAACAACAAAAAAAAAACACAACCAAAAAAAGCCCATCATTAAACCATGTCAGTAAGCACTATGGCAACCCATCTTCTCAATACCTCCAGGCATGGTGCCTCAGCCACTTCCCTGGGCAGCCCATTCCAAGGTTTAATAACCCTTTCAGTGTAAAAAATTTTCCTGATATCCAACCTGAACCTCCCCTGGTGCAACTTGAGGCCATTTCCCCTTGTCCTGTCACCTGTGACTTGGGAGCAGAGACTGACCGCCACCTCTCTACAACCTCCTTTCAGGTAGTTGTAGAGAGCGAGAAGGTCTCCCCCCAGCCTCCTTCTTTCCAGGCTGTAAAACCCCTTCTCCCTTGGCCTCTCCTCAGACCCCTCACCAGCTTCCTTGCCCTCCTCTGTACCCACTTCAGCACCTTAATGTCTGTTTCTGTGGTAAGGTGCCCAAAAGTGGACACAGTACTCAAGGTGAGGCCTCACCAGTGTCGAGTAGAGGGAGACGATCACCTCCCAAGTCCTACTTAGCACAGTGTTCCTGATACAGGCCAGGATGCTGTTGGCCTTCTTGCCCACGTGGACACACTGATGGCTCATGTTCAACCAGCTGTCAACCAACACCCCCAGATTCTTTTCTGCCAGGCAGCTCTCCAACCGCTTCTCCCCAAGCCTGTAGCACTGCATGGGGTTGTTGTGACCCAAGTGCAAGACCTGGCACTTGGCCTTGTTGAACCTCATCCCATTGGCCTTGGCCCATCTATCCAGCCAGTCCAGATCCCTCTACAAGGCCTTTCTACCCTCAAGGAGGTTGATGTTCCCACCCAACATGGTGTTGTTTGCAAACTTACTGAGGGTGCACTCAATCTCCTTGTCCAGATCATTGATGAAGATGTTAAAGAGAACTGAATACTGAAACCTGAGGGATACCACTTGTGACCAGTATTTTACAGCTGTGCTTACCTTGATTCTAAAAGCCTTGAGAAGTCATGATTCGTCCCCAGAGGAAGATACTGAAAGTATGAAAAAACATAAAATGCCCTGACTTGTGACATACAGCAGTCATACAAGGTTGCAAGTGATGATTGCATTGGTTTATTGAAATATCTAAGGGGGAAACCAGTATTATGCAATTGTATGCAAATTAATGTCTGCTACAGTTACACCATCTGTAACAAACTGAGAATGGACAGCATATAGCTTTATATGATTTATGTTGTTTAAAAGAGCTATTACTCTCTAATTAACCATCCTTGTGCATGTTTGGGTGTCTCTTCTGTTACAGTCCAGGATTTCTCCTGGAGCTGCAAAGGAACAATACAGCTGTAACCGAAAGCAGGGGTGGCTCTCAGCACCTCTTTGCTGTTACTGCCTATCAGAGTACAGCTTTGGACCACCCTTGCAGCCCAGCTCATTTAATATACCATGCAGCCCCACTGACTTCAAGGAAACCCTACAGGATGCATGTCAGCTTGGGATTTGGCAGCGGCTGCACACAGTTATGTTATAGTTGGCTGGTGTAACCATTTTGGCTGTGGTCACGGGGTTGTATCATTTTCTGTTGACAGTTGGGACTTTGTCAAGTGCACACATGTGCAGTGCCTGGGTTGACTGCGTTTAGTGCATAAGGAAATAATTAGCAGAGGTGGAAAGTAAAATCATTATCTTTATGTCTCTGCTTTAATTGCCATTTAATTTTACATGCACATTTATATGTGTGTGTCTGTGTGTATATGCATATTTATCAGTAATTTTTTTCAGCAGAAATTAACTGTCAAAAAGTGGACTACCTCCAGTTAAGCCAACATTCCCCTTTTCCCACCCGCTCTTGCTCTTGTTTTCAACTCTCTCTCTTCCCTTGTTCAGTCCTTGGCCTCCCAGGCCTTTTTTTTTCCTGTGAATATCCCCTGTGGATGATGAAACATAAAAAGAAAAGCAACTAAATAGGAAAAGGGGAAAATACAGTCATTGACCCTGTAATTTGAATAGCTTTTGTGTAGCAGTTTGCAGAACATTTTGAACTCATATTCAACTCCGAAAATGATATGAGAAGTGTTTAATAAATGTAAGCCTTGACAGTAGAAAGTCAAGGTTGAAAATGGCTGTGCATTCAGTCAGCGCTGAACCAAGCCTCAGGATGAACAAATGGGACTGATGACTGCATTTCTTCTGTGATTTGCACCTCTTCCTCTCCCTGCTTCACTCTAAAGAGAGATGAAATGCATGTCTGAAAAGAACAAGAAAAGGAAAGAAAGAAAGAAAGAAAGAAAGAAAGAAAGAAAGAAAGAAAGAAANAAGGGAGGAAGGGAGGAAGGGAGGAAGGGAGGAAGGGAGGAAGGGAGGAAGGGAGGAAGAGCTGACCTGACTGTTCATTTTTAGAAAGCCATAGACCCAGAAATCAACGTGGAAGAGAGCAGGCCAAATACAGGATTTATGGTTTTCCCTTCCCACTAACAGTCAAGCTTTGGGCATTGATGAAGTTTTCATCCTTAAACCAGGAGGCTGGCACACTGAACAGTTGTGGCTTCTCTTTCCTTTCAGTGTGACACATCTCTTGGTCTGGAAGAACTCTGTCCAAAGGTGACATAATAGTTCCCTTCACTGGGCATTCTCAGATTTGTTTTTAATACCATTACTGATTTTTTTTAAAATGTTTTTGCTGTCTGAGTTCTTGTTATTGACTGGAAGCCGCTGGCTCAATTAAGGCAGCGGGTTACGTGGTTTGCGACAGTAATAATTCCTGCTTTGACTGATGTAGCCTTGGTTAGAACTGGCAACCCAAAGGTGGGAGACGCTCTGCGGGTTTGCGGTTTGTTCTCCAGCTAGTTCTTAGAACAATCATGGGTTTGTTTCATGTGTTTTTTCCTCAGCCCAGAGGAAGATTCAGGAAAGATTGCCCAATGTTTCTGGGACCTTTGCAACTTGTTAAAGCTCATTGCCCAATATATTCCTCTGCTTCTAAGGAGAGAGACCATGATACAAAGATATTTGCAGAGGCATTTTTAAAATGTGATATCCTGCAAAGTTACTCATCAACCCATGAAAAGCTGAACACCATTCACATATGAGAAAACCTGCATCTTTATTATTTTCAGCTTAGAAAAGCATGAAAAGAATAAGACCAGATACGATGAAACCTTTTTGGTTTTCTTAATAGCATGGGAAAATATCTGGCTTTTTACTGTTTTGTTTAATGGAGTTTGGAATCATTTTCACAAGTTTACCACAGTCAGTACAGAAAAGTATGTTTTCCCTGAACTAATCAACATATTGATGCATATGTTGAGTTTTCCAATTTTTATTGAAAGCCTTGGGCTGGTGCTCCAGGCAGACTGTAGTGACATGGAGTTTAAGGGGTGCTGAATTCAGTTTGACATTTCCTTCTGTTAGAGTATTTTGGCAAGAGCTTCCTGGCTTTGCAGTGTGTGCCTTTAAAGGCCTCTGATAAATGATTTAGGCAGATAGTTTAGCCTATTGTTGCCAGTGGGAGCAAGGCAGCAACTCCAAGAGAAGTGTCCAGCTAATGTATTAATGCCTTAATCCAGACCAATAATATAATGTAGTTTGACATGTCTGGCATATGGTTTCTATCATCTCAATATTCTTCTCTATTCCTCCATGACACTATAGACAACTAACCAAAATAAAAGAGAAGCAGGAATTTCTTCACCCGTAAAATGTATTTTAAAATGCCCTGTATTTTGTTCCAGGTCTTTGGTTGATTGGATAATGAAGTGATCAGTGATTACTTCATTGTCTGTCTACAGTATTTTCTTTCAGAATTGCCTTTGGCGTTATCTGGGAAAGAAATACTGGTCTCTGTCATTAGAAATACTTGCACAAAATTTGTGATGTGCAAGTGCTTTTAGCTTGCACTGCTGAGCACACATGGCTGCATGTATTGGGTGTTTGGACCCTTACCAGCCTGCAGGTATGAGGTGCTGACTTTTTAGAAATGTGGTTTTAAACCAAGGGGCATTTTGCAAGCTAGAAATTTTGCAATGGCAAGTAAAGCAAGTGGATTATATCCAGGAGCCATTTCAAAAATAAGTAGAATAATGGAGTTTTTATACTGTGGTTACATGTTCATATGCACGTACCCCTTTCTGAACAGCTTATAGGTGGAATAGCCAAAAAGTAAGTCACTGGTTACCTGTGAAAGAGTTTGTGGGCTGGGTTTGGTTTGAAGTCCAGTGCAAACTGTGCACTTACACATCAGCCTAAAAGGAGCCTTTTGCTTCTGTCCTAGGAGGTAGAATACAGTGTTGGCTCTGAGCATAGCGGATTACTTGCCTCTTGCTTCCCCCCAGCTCCACTCTGCTCTGAGCCCAGTAGCATAGGCAGAGCCCATCAACACCAGTATGGAAGATACTGAAGGTGTAGGCAGTCCGTGGTGGTTATTGCAGGTAGGTTTGGCTGTGTGCACTGAAACCACAACCTAACCTATGCAATTAATTACATTTCCCAATGTGTTCTTGTTAATTGCATAATAAATCATTAGCGCACATCACCAGAATCTCTTTAGGAAAGCTGCACAGTTAGGCTGCAAGCTTATGTAAGGTATAAGGCAAGGCAGGACTTTATGCAAAGTACACCAATAAAAGTTATGGTCTAAGCTGAAAGGCTTACTGGTCCGCTGAGAAGGCTATTTGTGGCTAACATGTTAAGTGCTTTAACAGAGCTGTAAAGGGAGGGCTGCCATCTGGCTCGTTTTCACCTCAAACTTTATTTTTGCAATCACTGATAAATTAACTCACTATTCAGTCTTGTACATTCTGTGGCTGTTGCAGCTGTATGTTATGTCTGTTGTTAGTGAAGACATGGGGATAGGCATGTGTAAGGCAAATGAAGGGATTTATCCTTTCTAAGTTGATGCATGATTGTCTATTTCTTTCAGGACAAAGAGGCCCAGAAAGACTTAGAGGCTTTACTTCTTACACTGAAGCTGTGATGCTGCGCACTTTTAACTCTTCATGCTGTGATAGAATTGCAAGACTAAAATGGGAGTCTGTAGTGACTGGGAACTGCGGGTAAATTCCAGCTAAATCAATGGGAAAGCCATCATTGCTTTTGGTTGGCTTGGATCATGGCCTTTATGCATCTGGCAATTATGGTATGAAAATGATGCATTCGTTTTTGACTATTTATAATCTTGTACTGAATTTTAATTTTTGATTGCTGACACTGTGAGTCTGATTCTCTGAACATGAAGTCCACTGCTGGCAATGGACATACTGGGTGTTAAAAATGTAAAACTTATAAATCTCGCTCTTTGAAAGATGAATCGACTAGTATGTGATGCCAGCATAGAACTGTGTGTAGCAAAAACAAACAAAATATTTCTATAGTAAATTATATTTCTATCAAATAATTTACACAGCTGTGTACTGAAGAAAATCATGTATGTTTATGTTTACACATTTCTCTACTCTTATAAAATTAGAAACTTGTTGAAGTTAAAGAAAAAGCTGTTGCCTTCACAAACTCTTTTTACTTTAAACCTACTGTTGGTTTTACAAGGAAATGTGAAAATTTTATAAATTAAATATTAAAGTTTTATTTGTAACATCAAGCACAATATTAAAAATCAGACCAATGAACTTAAGTGGTTTAGATTAATCTATTACAGCTATGACATTTTATGGATCTATTAGAGAACTTTCAAGTTTGTGAACCCTGGCTCTTTCTTTAGGAACAGTTGCCTAGCATGGTGGCATCAGTGTGTCTTCAGAGAACCTAGTCTAGCATGTGACCATCACTAACCTTTTATGTTATATAGATAACACAACCTGTACATAAAAGTAGACTAATTAAAGACCCTACTTCTGTCTCGGTGTGTAGGACAGCAATGTTTTCAATAAAAGGTAACAGGTAGGGAAGAAATTTTGTTTACCAATGGACCGATCCAGAATTCACCAAAGCCTGTAGAAAAATAAAGGCCTGATTTCCTTGGCTTTTAATTCAGGATCTTAATCTAGATGCAGGGAGTGTATCTGGAAGAAGTAAGCATTTCTGTTAAAGGAAATACAATTGGGTAAGGATGTTCCCTTGACCTATTTGATGTATAACATGGACAAGGAGGACTCATATGGCACCAATATATAGAACCTGCAATTAGGGCTTTAGTTTTGGACAGATGGGGAACAGTGAAATTAGCAAGTAGGAGCTACAGTCACTGCAACAAGGATTCAAAAGTTGGGCAGATGCGAAGGAGTACAAATACTTATGAAGTAAGCTTTAACTACTAACAACAGATGGCAATAGATGCAGTAGAGTGGAAGAAGACTAATGTGTAGAGTTACATTTTAACTTAGCCAGACTCTATAACTTCTCATAAAGTACAGAGATTTCTTTTCATAAAGTTGGGTTGTCCTTTTTTTTCAAACGTTTCCTTTAAAAATATGTTTTCAGACATGCAGCCATCACTGTGAGATATCCCTGAACAAAATATGAATGTTTAGAACTGATTCTCAGTTCTCATTGTTATCTTCATGGTTTTCACTATTCTGAAGATGTTCACAAATTGAAATATGCATTTAAGCTGGTTTTGATGTTTGTTCTGAGGGAAAAGCTTACTATACTTCTTTTTCAATTCCAGAATTTTCTTTTTTTCATACACAACTTCAGAGAAAAGGGGAAATGCCATATGAGAGAAATCCTGTCAGATAATTCTTTCTGTGACAGAATAATTGACTTGTGATCAGAGAAGCTCCAAGGGTGACACATCTTGATTTTGTTAAAGGGCGTTTGGAAAAGATTGCTTTTGACATTTTCATAGCCAGCACAGGAAACATAGTTTCAATGGATGGGCAAGAGCAAATTGTAGTTAGGGTGGTTGTTAGCAATTCACTGTCACCAAGGAGGATGTAATAAGGAGGCATTTACTTAGATTCATTTTATGCTACTTGATAGATTTTATAAAATAGATTGGATTAAGCAATAGATATTTAACTTACAAGCAATTATTGCAGATAAAGGCTGAAAGTGTATCAGAGAAATAGATTAGAACAAGAAGTTATTTTAATTAATTGCTGAAATTAGGTGACTTAAGTAGGGTTCACTTCATTAAGAGCAAATAGGAAGTATTGAATTGAAGTAAGAGAGGATGGAGGAGACCAGGGTAGCTGTGGTAATTGTGTGGAAAAGGACGTGCAGATTCCAGTGAGTGGCAAGCTAATCATGGGTCAATAATGTCATGTTTTGTGAAAAAGCAAATTTCATACTAGACTGAATAAGTAAGCATTCCCCATTAAATTCACATGAAATAACCTTTTTTACTCTAATTGGGCCTAATAAGATCTAATGAGGTCTGAGCTGGAATACTATATCCAGTTTAAGGCACCATACTTCACAGAGGTTGGGGGCTAATTGGAAAGAGTCCAGTGGCGAGAGACAAGAAAGATGGGAGCGCTAGACAACATCATTTTGTATGTAAAAATTGAAAGAATTTGGATTGTTTAGTCTGCAGAAACAATGACTAAAGGACTATTCACATTTGTAATAAGTTATTGCAGAGAAGACAGTAAAAAAACCCCAAAACAACCCAAAACCTTGTTCTCCAGATCCCCTCCTCACAGGAAAAGAAGTAATTGCCTACCTCTAAATTAGGAGAAAGTAATCCTGATGGTAACCTTGCAATGCCCTGCAATACATTTCCTGAGAACTTTATAAAATCATTTACACAAGTTTTACAGTAAAAGTTAAACAAAGAAGACTGTAAAGCTTGGCAATATTTAAGGCACAGTTCATCCTCTGGCAGAGGTTGGACTAGATGACTTCTTAAGATCCCTCCTGGCCTTGCTGTCCCTGGGGAGTGCACAACTCCAGCGCCTACGAGCCACGGCTGCTCCTGCTGGGTTTCTGGATTGTGTCTGCACACACTGGCTCCACACTAGGCCCAGGCTACCTAATGAATTTGTACCATGAAACATTTACCAGCATGTTTCAAGACTTGTATTTGAAGATGTGCATATGGCTGCCCTTGACTCTTTATCACACCTGTGCTTTTAATCCACATGATTACATTTTAAAATGAAATTTCTGATTTTATAAATTAAATTACTGAGCTTTCTATTCAGCCTTCTGAATTTAAGCCCATTTTTCTGTTTTAATTTTCGGTCATGACTAACATCTGGGGAAAGGCTGGTTTTAATTATTCATTGTAAGTTGTCTTTCATAGTTTGCAGAAATATTCCTCGTGGCTAGGAAACTGCTGTTTTCTACAGCTAAGGTATTCTGTGCTTATAATTTTTTTTACTAGTTATTATATATGAGCATTCTTAACTTTTTTGTCTTTCCACTTTGCTAATCTGAGAAATGTTTTTGAAGCATGTTCCCTAAACTGTTCACTAATTACTCCTTGGAGTACGGCTTTTGCATTTAGTTCTAGGCCTAGACTATCTGGTCCCTGTGTTGTATCAGCTGGAGAAACAGCAAGCATAGTTCCAGAGGGCCATATGTTTTCTTTTCTGTTTAAAATATCCACAAGCAGACATTCACTTCCGGAGTTTTGTCTCCATGGAGGAGCTAGAAGTTAACCGTATTAACCCCTGCGGGCCTTTAAGCCCTGCGGAGCAGCTGGGGCTGCAGGCTGGCTGAAGCCACGGTGCCTTAGCTGTGTTGCCTGCTACCTCCTTCAGCTCTTCCACTGCAGCATCCCTTGCTTGGTCTCTGCTCCAATGCATAAACTGAAAATTCTCTGAAGGAATTTGTTGCTTTACACATTTGCAAAAGGTGAGTTCAAGGGACCTTGATCTGGTACTACGATTCTTGTGCTTCGTTATAGTTAAAATTAATAGTTCTGCCATCCTGAATAATCAAGATAATTTTCATTTCTTGTGGTGAAACTAAGGGCTCTGTCATTGGATTCTGATCCCTTCAGAATTGTCTCCCTGCAGTAGCAGATAGTCACAACCTAAGTTATGTAGCTTTGCTAGCAATTGGCCACTGGCACATTGTGGAAATGGTTGCAGCGATACACTCTCATACTATTTTGTTTAAATCACTGTCTTTCCTTTTGCAGAGTCTTTTTTATGTTGTCAGTATTAATACACTGACTTCTGGAATGAGTTAGGAAGCTGTCCAACTGTGGTGAGTAGCTGACGATTTAGAAAGGAAAGTGACAATACCTGTGTCCTGTTAAATCATTAAAAAAGCAAAACCAAAACCCTAAATCAATGCCTACAACCCTGCTATTATAGCAGTCAAAGCCTGAACTAAAAAAAAAACAAAAAAACAACAAAACAGCAACAACAATGAACCAACAATGAGGAAGTGGCCAGAGATCCAATCACCTTCAATCCAACGTATTGGCTTATCTCGATCTACTTACCTTCAGCCACCACTACCTGAACACTTTCTACCTGAAGTATCCTAGAACTCTAGGGAGGTATGGTGGATTCCAGCCACGTTCACTGGCTTTCTGAAATTTTCCCAGACACCCCGGAGGTTAGTTAGTTCTGTGATGTTTTCTTTCAGTGGGCACAAGAGTCATGGTGGGTAAATTACAGCTACTCCAAATCAGAAAATCCTGCAGTAACGTGGCAATTAAAATTGTACTGCAGCGTTCATCCAGTGCGGACTCAAGAAGGAGTAACTCTGACTGAATGGCCAATGTTACTCTTGCCTTTTTCTTTCCCTCCTGTGCATAAGGTTATATTCTTATTTTCCAGCACTTTTCCTTCTTACAGACTCCCAACTTCCTTGGAGAGGAAACAAATCAAACTGTTTTGACAACACGAAAAGAAGTAAGCTTTCCTGGCCCCACCTATGCTTCTGTTTGTGTTTTTAAAAAATAAGCAACCAGTCATTCTAGAAGCATCTGTGGGAGCAGTGTCCAGTGTGAACTTGAATATGAACAATCTGAGCTCTGTGCTTGGTAGTGCTCCTGACCCATTATGTGGGTGTAGGGTAAGCCATTTAGCTATGTAACCACATTACACACCATCTACTCTCCACTCTTCATGTGTCTTGTTTATTAAGATTAACTCTTAGCTGGTTTGAATTGCCTACCTGTATGAGCCAAAAAACAAAAGCCACACAATATTGACTGGGAATATTGTAACCTAAACGTGTCTTAAGGATATGGGCATGAATGTGGATGTACTTTTTAACCTACCAACCTACGCTCAGGTTTCTGATTCATGGATGAAGGTGATCAACATGGCTTATGAAATGTCAGCCCCCAAGTGAGAGAATTGTTCTTGTTTGTGGTTCAGAAAAATGTGGCAAATCAGCAAAGTGGCTTCAGCAATTTAATGGTGTTTTTCTAGTCTTGGAAGAGGATAACTTATGAAGAAATGAAGCCATTTGTAAAGCTCATTACTGTCACTCTGGGTTAAGGATTTCTGGTTTTCGGAATGCTAGACCAGCTTATCTGGTGCTCTGTAAAATCATATATGAAGTCTTAAAGCAGTAATAAAATGTATATTTTTCAAAATAAAAGAGCAGAAAGCTTCTGCAGCAACTTTTAAGTGCAGCAAGGGTGTTGTACAAATCATTGCTGGATTGTGTTGGTGTTGATACCACCGGTGTATGGGTATTGGTGGTTTCAAGCAAAGTAGTGTTCCTGGTGCATTCATCATGAGTCCCTGAGCAAGGATTACCAGTGCACGCTGGCACAACAGGATGTATTTGAGTGTGTGACCCCACAGTCATTTGATGTTTTCTTTGTTTTAGGAATGGTTTTCTTTCTAAAAAGTATTTTCACTTGATTTGTCCCTATAAAGCCTACCTGTGACATTTTAGTGCCATTGACAGTATGGCAAAAAAGCCTCTGGACATCAGTGAGACCCAGGCTTTGTTGCAGGATGAGATTTTTAACAGTACCTTCTTGACCTTGCATGGCACTTGCTTCTGTACATCCTGATACTTGGTTCACCTTATTCCAACAGCACGCTGCTTTCAGCCCCCTGTACAGCCGTTCTTATGTGATCAAATACTGATGTGGAAAATGAGAAGGTGGGTCACGGAAGAAATTTAGAATAGATTAGGGAAAAAAACCAACCCAAACAGCTGGACCTGGACCTGTATGGTCATTTGAGCAATAGTTTAATTATTTGTCCACCAGACATGATTTCTGTAAAGGGCATTCATTTATTCTCTAGAGAGGGAATTTTATGATCAGTCTAGCCTATTGCACACCACAGAATTTTTCATCTGCTTTTACATTATAGTATTTATTTTCCACCCCGGACTTAGTTCCCAATCTGAAAAAACGGGGATGATAGTGCTTCTTTCACCCATACAGATGTTTGAAGGTTTGAAGAAAAGCATGTTCAGACAGTGAGGCATAGTTCTCCACCATGGGGGCCAGCTCAATGTTTGAATGGACGCTTGCCACCGAAGCTGGCAGCAGCTCCCCAGTTGCCAGACTGGCATTGCTAAATGGGAAGGGCTGGCCTGCAGGAACTGGTAGAGCCAAGCCAAGGTTCGGCCAAGTGTTACTGGTTGGAGAACACACACAACAGGAAGCAGTAAAATAGTCCTCACTTTTTCGATCTCTTTCACTCTTTCCATCAGCAACTAAAGAGCTGTCAGGGAAGATGGAGACTAGGGAAGCATGTATGCTGGTTTGGAAGGTGCAAAAAGCAAGTGCAGATACATAGAATCATAGAGTTGTCTAGGCTGGAAGGGACCTTTAAGAGCATCTAGTCCAACCATCAACCTACCACTGATAAAAGCTATCACTAAACTATAAGCACTATGTCAGCCTGTCTTTTCAATACCTCCAGGGATGGTGCCTCAGCCACTTCCCTGGGCAGCCCATTCCAAGGCTTAATAACCCTTTCAGTGTAAAAATGTTTCCTGATATCCAACCTGAACCTCCCCTGGTACAACTTGAGGCCATTTCTCTTGTTCTATTGCCTGTGACTTGGGAGAAGAGACTGACCCCTGCCTCTCTACAATCTCCTTTCAGGTAGCTGTAGAGAATGAGAAGGTCTCCCCTCAGCCTCCTCTGTTCCAAGCTGAAAAACCCCAACTCCCTCAGCTTCTCCTACAGCTTATTTTCCAGGCCCCTCACCAGCTTCCTTGCCCTTCTCTGGACCTGCTCCAGCTCCTCAATGTCTTTTTTGTGGTAAGGGGCCCAAAAGTGGACAGAGTACTCAAGGTGGAGCCTCACCAGTGCCAAGTAGAAGGGGACGATCACCTCCCAAGTCCTGCTTACCACAGTGTTCCTGATACAGGCCAAGATGCTGTTGGCCTTCTTGGCCACGTGGGCACACTGATGGCTTATGTTCAGCTGACAGAAGACCAAGCCATGGTTCCCCAAACCTGTAGTGCTGCATGGGGTTGTTATGACCCAAGTGCAGGACCTGGCGCTTGGCCTCGTTGAACCTCAATCTGTTGGCCTTGGCCCATCCATCCAGCCTGTCCACACACAGCTGTACTTGCAGTTGCAGAGGGGTGGCTTTGAGTGGTGACCCCAGCTGGTGAGCGACGTTGGGGCTGGAGCTGGTGTCGTCACACCTGAAGGCCAGCAGCCCCTAGCGAGGCTGAGGGAGAGGCAGGCACACGTGGCTGAGCAGTGTGGAGAGCAGTCTGCAGTGCCTGGAGCTGGTGTTTGGGAGGGCCCTGGCAGCAGAGAATTGGCAGTTTGGTGCATGTGGTTGGACTAAAGCTTCCCAGAGAGCTCACAAAAGGTGTTGGGCTCACACAGATGGCTGCTTCCCAGCTCTGGGGACTGCTGGACGGTCACCTGGGAGCTGTGTTACTGCAGGAGTTTGCTGAGAGACGGGCTGGGCCTCCGGCTGCTGCTGGCCTGCAGGCGACGGAGGGGTAAGTAGATGCTCTGCTGGGTATCCAGCTTCACGCTGCCATGTCTGTCGGAAAAAGTGTGCATGATGTGCACTACAGTGGTGGGTGTTTCACGGGCCTGTGTGTCTGCTCATGGCCCCTGCTGGTGTTCAGTTGAAGGAGAAAATCTAGAAGCTTCCCTAGGAAAGCTCATCAAAGGTAAATTTGGTTTGGTAACTCTTGATGAGGAGTGATAGTAATTGAGAATTGAGTCTGTAACCACCTCTGTGTGAGGCTCTCCTCCATGCAGGGCTTTGACTCACTTCAGGGCCTGCAGTGAGACCCGGGGGGGACACCCCAGAGCCACCCACTATCCCCACCATGTCCTCCTCTGGAGCACCAGTGCATGTGGCTGGTGACAATGAAATTAAAGTGCTTTTTCTCTTCTTTCCTTACTTCAAAAAATGTTTTTGTTCATGTTCACTAACTTAAATGTGTGTGGAACAATACCAGGTGCAAGTGGCATTTCAAATGTGTTAGCTCTGACCTGCCATTTTCCTATGGGAAGAGCTTGTTACTGTTAAGCAACTGAGTGATAAAATCAAGCCAGAACACTGGTGTGAAAACCTTGCCATAGCTTGGTTTTGTGGGATGTACTTGAACTGCCAATATTTTATGCAGTTTCCTCTAGAATTTCTTGTGGCACTTGGTTAAAATCCTCGCTGAGGGCCCTGGATGGAAGCTCTGGCAGGTGTGGGACAGTCAGCAGCTGCCTCAAATGAGATGGGCTCCATCAGCAGCGGTCTGCAAGGGGACCTAACCCTGAGTCCCAGCAGCTGAGACCTGCTTTGTTAATTGGCACTGCTTAAGATGAAGGCAGTTGAGCGAAGGAACTTTCCTTACATGAAAGTAGTATACGGTTCAGTATATTTAGAATGGTTATCAGGTGAAAGCAAGCAGACTGGCTGGCTGGCTTCACCTGCACTGCAACATCCTGCTCTCTGTCCTGCACTGGAGGTACTCTGGTAGGAATCCATGGATCTGATCTTATTTTGAATGTCAAATTGTAATCATACAGGCAGAAATTGTATGGGGATCACAGTTTCTGTGTTTGGGTGTGTTTGTATCTAGAAAAACATCTGTGTAGATACACGAATTTCTGTAAGTTTAATGGAAGAATTAAAATATATATGACTTGCAGCATTTTGTAGCTACAATAAGCAACTTGATGTCTTTGTGAACTTCATAAAATTTCTATCTACGTGTGAAGTGAAAGCTTGAGAATCTGCCTGCACATCCTTTGATACCCTAACTTCTAAGCGCAGAGTTAAAACTGCTTTGTGAAATGGAATTGCCACAGTTCAGCATGTAATTGGACCTCCCTCTGAGTGGAAAGACAGGAAAAATAATGTTAAATACCAGGAGAGAAGATGCTCGAGACTGCAGGCTCATCTTGATATAGAGCTGTCAGTTCCTATTGGAAGCCCCTTACATCTTCAATTTGGGACAGGCAGATGGTAGAGAAAAAGGTAAAAGGTGATGTAAATTCATGCATTGGCTTTCTTTGCCTTCACTTCTCAAATGGTGAGCTTGTGAACTCCAAAGGGTTTACAGAGTCAGTAGGAATCAATTCATAGTCCATCAACCCTGTCTCTTCTAAGATGGTTATAACTGGTATCCCCAAACCATCATATCTGCTTCTAGGGAGTCTGTGGCTGAAGGAGGGGAATGAGGGGAGAGAGGTTTATGTGCCTGGAGGTGGGAGTTTGTCTTTTGAGTGTGCTTTTTTTGTAAGTAAGAATTATGGTTTGCAGCGATATGCCCAAGGATGTTTACTTAACACCCAGCTGTAGTATGTTTGACTTTCTTTGGCTTCCTGCACACCATGCTCATTCACCAAAAGTTAAAGTTACTCCTGTGGGATTGGGAAGGGGAGAGAAGTTTCAATCACAATTGAATTAGTTATTCAGTAAGAGGAGACTGAAGTGCATCCCTGAACAGCTCCTGCTGAGATGTTAAGAGCTGGTCCATGCGACCCTGTTACACTGAATCTCTTCCAGTTTTCTTGCCAAAACAAGTGGTATTTTCAGTTGTACTCAAAGTAAGGCAAAGTCAAAATGTAACCTAAAACTAGTAAGCTTTAGAGGCTGTATTGCAGGGGCTAGCTTTTTCCACCAAGCAGACAAGCTGGGCACTCAGTGGGAGCCACAGGACTGTCAGTAAGTTTGACCTGAGACAGTTGGGGTTCTGTGGCCAGAAGGGAAGATGCCCATAAAGAGTAAGTCCTCAGCAGAGCTATATACATCTTCAGGACTTCAGTTTCCAAGGGGTTTGGCAAACTCTATTTTTTCAGTTGATCTTGAGCGAGTCCTTCCCTCAAGTTGGCTTTGATTTTCATTCTGATTTTTCTGACACATGGCAGTCAAAACCAGAAAAATTTGGATCATCAGTTCAACATTTGCTTTCTGCATTGGAGTCTTCTTTACTAGATATAACCTCCAATATGCTTAATGCATACAGTATGTACAACTGCCGGAGATGATGTCGTATTTACTGAGTTACTACATCATCATCCTACCCAAACTACTTCCAACTGCTTATTCTACCAAACGGGGTCTCCTCTCATCTCTAGCATAAGCCTTTGTAAGGAAGTGGAGCATCTCTTTGGTTTTTTGTTGTTGTTGTTGTTGTTTTCCCAGAGTCTCCTAAAAGTTAGCAAAAAAAACCCAACCAAAAAACTTCTTGCACTGGAGACCTGTGAAACTGATGATGCAGCCAAATTGCCCAAATCCATATTTCCTTTTTTTCAGGAACGTAGTAGGTTTTCCAGTTGTTATTGACAGATTTCATAAGGATACATAGCATAATCGGAGACAGGTTAAGTAATTCTCGATATTACAGACATCAGCACAGCCATAAAGACATGTGGTCTTTCAGTACAGATGGAATTCTCTGTTAAATTTTGCAGAATAATTGAGAACTGGTGAGAAAGGATGCCCTTCGGAGGACTGCTTCATGTAAAGCACTTTACACCAATGTTTGTGTGCCATGAGGAGCCTTTGAAACAATCTTTTTACATACAGTATTTACCTGACCTCTTTTAATTTGAGAAATACTGCATAAGCCTTTTAAGATATTTATCCTATAGCTGACCCTTGCTCCTTGCAAATTGCTCTGCATTCCTCACCCTTCACGGTCTCCTAGGTTTAAAACCAAACAACATAAGCTCCTCAATCCAGTCTGTAGCTCTGATCAGGAGAAGCACCCAGGTGCCCTGGAGCTCAGTAGGAACTTTCCTGCTGATTTCAAGTGGAGTGTTCCCAGGTGTGAGAGTGAGTAAGGTGCCATAAAATTAACTGTAATTATCTTCTGGGTTTCTGTCACTGCCTGAAAAGATGCAAAGTGACAGCAGATAAAAATACCTGGGATAAAGATAGCCAGTGAAAGTGTTTACAGAACACTGTTTGCATGTTACAGAAGCCACCGTTTTTACACTGACTGTAAACTTAGGGGATGGGGAAAGTCAACAAGATTTGTCATATTAGAAGGAAAACAGTACATTTCCACCGCCATGTTATCAGTGTGGCAATTTGGTAAAGAACATAGGAAAATCATATTAAAAACAGATTCAATGTTAACTTTGAACTATATTTTTCTCATTAACAAATCAAATTTTTTATTTCTCATGAGGGTTGCTTTAGCATTTCCCCAGTATTATTATACAAAGAAGCATGTCCATACATTAAATTTAAATATATATACAAATGCATTTTGGTTTTTCCTCCCATAAGCAGCGCAGCAGCCGCAGAGCAGCCGTGGGTCTATGCTAATAAGCAGATAAGCATTGAGGACATGTGGGGGAAACAGTACCGCTGGCCTGCTGCGGAGTTGCCAGCCATGCAGCTCCCTCTCTGACAATGTGCCGCTTTGTTCCAGTTACAGGAGTTCTCCTTAGTCAGGTTGGAGAGAGCAGTGCAAGCATTAAAAAAGAAGCAAGAAACCCTGATGTGTGCCATGATTTCTGCTTTGTCTCATGATGGTTCCCAGCTGCTATTCCAGTGGGACACAGGGACACTGAGGAGTCTGAGTGGTGCCGGGCAGCAGTTGCTGAGGTGCCTGGGGCGCAGTGTTTGTTCCAGGAACTCAGTGTTTTGTTGATTCCACAATTAAGTGCTATGGGATTTTAATTTGCTATTTACTCATTTTTCATTTCCTTTGCTTTTGGCATTCAGATCCAGTTTTGATGAAAAGATTGCCCAGGGACATGAACACTTTCCTGGAGTTGAAAGTTGATTTAGCAAAGCACTTTCCTAGGATCTCCTCCTTAACACCCGGCTCTTTCCTTAAGGAAAAGCTGGGCTTGCTCTGAGGGCTGCGGCTTGAAATGTGCATATAGGTTTCACGGTAACAGGAATCACCAGCAAGTGCTTTGACAAAGGGCTTGACCACAGTGATGTTTCTAGGCTGGGGACTGAAATTCATGAGCTTGCTTGGGATCCCAGCCCCCACAATGAACAGGGAGAGTAAAGATACCTCACAGTGAAGCAGTGAGGTGTCATTTTCTTAGGGAACTGCAGTTTTCCCTGTTAAAATGCCTGCATGGTAGCATGTATGTCTGCACCCCGTGATGTTTTCTCTGTCCATGCTCTAACCCTGGCAATGAGCCCTTTTACCAGAGAAACTGATATATCCACCATTAGGGGGAATGAAGAGACTGGTCTGCCCCTGTGTCCCATCGTTGCCTGTGGCTTAGGTGTATGGTTGCCACTCTGACCTGTTTTATGTGTTCACATTTTGTCAACCATTACCAGTAATGCATAATTTAATGGATTGTATTTAATGTTGAAGACTGTGGGATGGTCCCAAACAAGATCTTCTACTAAAATCACCTTGTGTTTGGGTATTGGCCACAGCATTATTTACTGTTGCCTGAATAGCAAGGGAGGAACAAGGCAAACGTGTATCTGTGTGGAACATGTTTGGCAATATACTGTTTTTCTGGGATAACTCCTCATTGTTAAATGATTACTGCCAAGGCTACGTCCAAATCCTTTCCTCGTCCTCCCACAAAAGTATGAAATTCAGCTGAAGTTCTTGTATCTCTTTACGTGAAAACTCTCACAAAAAGATTATGGGCAGTTTATTAAGCTTTGTTTATTGTTTGGGTTTTTTTTTCTTAAAAAGAGATGGAGAAGTGCAAAGTTACTTACATCCAGATTTTTGAGTACATGAGTTAGGTACCTAAATGACTTCCAGGGGAGATGGTCTTGAAAACAAGTATATTGGAAGCATCTGATATTTGCTGTG
Source organism: Jacana jacana (assembly GCA_013400555.1). Lineage (NCBI taxonomy): Eukaryota > Metazoa > Chordata > Aves > Charadriiformes > Jacanidae > Jacana > Jacana jacana. Next base: position 102,735 of record VZTM01040692.1, on the reverse strand, counting down.
TTGGGGCATAATCCTGAAGTTTTGTCCTGCTTCAGTTAATATAAGGAACAATTGAGCTTCCTTGCTAACAGATATCCTTTCTCTACTCACAGAAAGCTTAGGTTATTTGCAAACAATCAGAACAAAAGAAACTTCAGGTGACCTGCTTGGGTAGAATCAAAATCTGCATGTGGTGTGTTGTGGGAGGGCACTGTTCAGTTCCACCACAGCAGCAGGCTGTCTAGTAAGATCTGTGTATCTCTTTCAAAATGGGAGTGAAGTATAAAGTAAAACATAATTATAGTCTTTTTTTTTTTCCTGCTGAGGAAAAAAAAGTTATAAAAAAAATAGTGGTGATTTTATTATTCCCGTTGTTCTTTACTGATGAATAAGAAAAGAGCCTGTGCCACCAGAACAAGATCGATCTGAGTGGGTGAGCAATCCTAGCTGTGAAGGGTGACAAGCAAACATGTTCTTGAAGGTTTTTCTCTTAGTCAGCTTAAATGGACAAACTCCACCACTTCTTGGAATGCTCTTATTAATAAGTAAAACAACTACTGGTGCTTTAATTGACCATGGATTAATCTCTCAGCTTTCATCTTGCTGACCAAATTGAACAGTGGAGTGATGTCTGGCTGCAGGTGAGGAACACCCTTTGCGAGGAGATGTTGAAGTCCCTTTTGAAGGAGACTAAGGAGGGTCTATTTTTTATATATTCCTGTAACTGCCTTTTGCTTCCCGCTGTGTATAGCTGAACAAGATGCTAGGGACAGATTAGCGGGGTCCAACCTCTGCTTTTAAGAGAATTACTTCTGCTGTTTTGTGACTTCATTTTTCTCTCTGCATGGATGACTGCATGTGGAAACCTGGGTCTTCTTAGACCTGAAAGCCCAAGCATGATTCCAAGGTTATTCCTATTCATCTTGTTGCATATTTCTGCTCTGAAATAGAGACTTGTAGGCTCTAATGTTGTGGGTAGTCCAACAGGAGCGAAATGTTTTAGCTGTGCTTTGGACCTTGATTAACAAATGTGTATCTGTCTCAAAGTGGATCAGATTCAGAGCCAAAGTCAACGTGGGAAGCCTCTACTGATACGCCTGTATCAGTACGGCACCCTGAGGTGAATGAAGCTGTCTGGTTGTGGATGTGCAAGTTTCTCAGCAGATTTGTGTCTCTAGATGTAGATACCAAGTTCATGTTCCAGGCTTTTCTAGACACTTACTCTTTAGATACAGAAGGATCCTGGAGTCTGATGTCACTGAAGCCAAGTAACCCGTCCATTCTCGCTTGGTTTCTCTGTCAGTGCAGGATAGCTCTAGAGATAGTGCAGGCAATTCATGAGTATTGACAGCTATAGAGGCATTTTTGAATTAAATTCTTGGTACTTTGCTACCTGTGAAACTGTTTCATACTTCATCATGACCAAGGCTGTAGCTGGAGAGTAAAAAGGAGAGGAATTTGCTAACTAGGATGCAAATTAAAGCTTTCTAGAGCCTTAAACAGTTTACATGATACAGCATTTGAATTGGTGTAAACCCTTCCAGCAAGGAAGCCGAAGGAGATTTACTGAGCTTGGAAATGATTAAAATCATGCTGAAACTTTCTAAACAGGTGCTAAATGTGACATAGTGTGTGGTCTCCCTAAACAGCATTGACTTTCCCTGTAAATGGCAAAGTGCAACATCAGATGTTTCAATGTGTGCACATGGATAAACAATACTTTTTTGGCATATTAAGAACAGTTTGGTTCATGGCTCTTTAGATGAATCTTAATATCTTATTCTATGATGACTTTAGCAGAGCTGTTCAATTTCCAAGATGTGCTTCTACAGCAGGATGAGGATTGTACCTGTTTTTTATTAACGATATTAGAAGCTAAAAATAAACCAACTTGCAGACAGCTGACTGCAATGTGGACTCTCAATGTGTTTCATTAAAAAACAATAATAATTCTCAGGGGCATGGAGACAGAGATCAAACTCTTTTTGTCTCCTGGAAGCCCTTTTGCTTGTCTGAGGGAGGAAAGTAACCTGACAGCCTTTGAAATTTACTGATTTTCATCAAGATCACTGGACTTTAAATGGAGCTTTAGTTAATTATGAACTTTAACCCCATATTTTTAGCTTTTTTCTTGGACAAAATAAGTGGCTTCATAATGCCTTGCAGGTTACTGGCAAAGAAGCTTTCTGGTATTATGAAAAGATCCTGGGGGTTGTATGTCAAAGCTTGACAACTACAAGTGCAGAACTACAATGAGGGTGGTCTAATTTTTTAGCCCAGCATAGGGATGTGGTGATTCTCTCCAATCTGTTGTTTAATCATGTCTGAGTACCTTTGTGAAGAATGGACTCAAGCTGACTGGGGAGATAAAGTTTCAGTAGGGAAATCCATAGGACTGCTCTCTGCAGGAGTCCAAGCTAATTACTAAGCATGGGTTGAGTGCCAGTCCCTTTAAAGAAGCATTATAAAAAAAATCTAGCCTGGTCAGAGCTAGACAAATGAAGAAATATTCTAGAACACTGGACCTTGTTTTAATCTTTACTATGTAAACCTACATTATTACTGAAAACTATGTTCCCAAGAGTCATATTTCACTGAAGTCTCTCTTTTGTAGTAGTACTGCTATTTAGCAGTTAGAACTAAAAAAGCAATAGATCACAAGCATTTAAGCTGAAAACACATGGTGCCTCCTATTATATTTGGAGACAATATCTGTGGAACAGTTTAATAAAACTTGTTTTGGTGAACATCTCTAAACAAATGGCTTTGTGCATTGGATAGAGAAAAGCCCATAGAATAACTAAAGTACAATTTTGATACCTCTTCTTGATACCAAAATGCTTCTGGACACTGGGAAGCAAGCCTTCTGCAAATGATTTTGACCAATAGCTGAGCAAAGAGGAGAGAGCAAAATAAAAACCCCCACAAAACAAACACTCAAAGCAAAAAGGTAGAGTTCTAATTTCTAGCTATTGTTGAAGTGCTCTTCAGTGGCTTGAATTCCTCTGTCCAGATTTGGATTGTCAAACATAAATTTTAATTTGTTTCCTACCTTTAAAATTTAATTTTCAGTGTGCAGGAAATTAAAAAATATGCAGCAATATGTAATGGACAGATTTGGGACCTAGGTGTTTGCAAACATGTCACTTTATAGCTTTTCCTGTCTTAAATCCTTACTACAAAGTTTTGCTGAAGATATGCCCTGCATTTATCATTTTCTTGATATTTGGAAACATAGAAGACTAGATGACAGGAGACAGATACTTTGCAAGGAATGTATTTTTAAAATACTGAGGGGGGAGGCTTAGATTCTTTGATTTATCACCATTACAATAAACAAATTCTGTGCTAAAACTCAGTGAGCAAACAGGGCACTGTTTATTACCCATGTCTTAAACTGCATGGCTACTTCACTTACTGCTATAGTTGCTGCACGTAGTGCTTAACTGTTACTTCAGTTATCAGAGAGACTCTGGTGCAATATAGAAATTTGAAAGGCTTAAAACCTCTGAAAGGTGGGGGGTGATTTTCACCAATGGGTCGTACCTGTGTACGCTGGTCCCAGTGGTTCAGGGGAAGCTCGTTATTAGAGCCTTTGCTTGTGAGGCACCCTGGACCAGCCCCGCTCCTGCAGGCAAGGAACCGCCTGGTTCCTGAAGTCAAGTGTAGAATTTTCCCCTTCTCTATTTGTGCTGGCCCAGGTCTTCAGGGAGAGTTAGCAGTACATATGGTTCCTATTAGTTCAAAAAACAGAAACATCTGGGGAAGACATGAATGACTTACTGGCTCGGTTCAGCAGCAGGAAAGCCTGTGACAGATCATCCTGGGCAGATAAATCTTCTCCATTATGTGCTGAAGGAGGGAGCAAATGCACATAAAATCACATAAAATCCAGCTCAAAACAGCAGGAAATGGGCAGTAATGGCTGCCTTATATGGCCTCTCCCTGTTCCTGCCACTGGGGATGCTTCCTAAAGGAAGGTGAAGGGAGGGCTTTTCTCATCCAGTGGGAGTGGGGGGCAGTGCTGAGGAAAAGCACTTCCCATTGCAGTGGGCTTCCATACAGGTTTAACTTCAAGAGGAAAGGAAAGTCAACCAGAGGTGAACATGTTATTTGCTATGTGTTTACTGTAAAAAATCTGAAAGAAGAAGCCTATAGCGTGATGGGTAAATACTATTATTGTGAAGGTAGAATGACTACATCAGCTCCCTTGATCAGAGGGCTGGACCAGATGACTTCCAGAGGTCTCTTCCCATCTCAACCAGTCTGTGATTCTGTGACAATAGGTAGTTAAATTGGGTTAGACTCTGCAACATGGCACGATTAAATCAATGGACTTACTTTCTCAATCCCTAAGTATGTCCCACTAGTGTGAAAGTACTGTTTTTTTTCTAATTTAACTGCACCACTGAAGACGTTCTGTAGCTTAACAGGTCTGTTTCTAAGCAGGGCAAACCTAAATGTCTGTCTCTAGTGTATAGTGAGTAGTAAAGGAGTGGCATGGCACGTCAGTAACCTAAATGGTAGGTGTTCAGTATAAGCAGGCTGGCTGTGCTCTCTGCTCAGTGGAGATAAGAGAATGGATGGGATGAATTGCCCTCTGCAGGGGCACGTGTGTGTGTCTTCATCAATTACAACCTGTGGTCCCTAGGGTGCCCTGGGGAGCTATTGTACCTGGGGATGGGGCAAATCAGCATTGGCAACTGCTCACGTTCTTTTTTTTCTCATTTTCATTCTCCTTTGTGTGATGAAACATTTCTTATATTTTCTCTGGCCTGTAATTTTAACATCTCTCCTTCTCATGTCTCAACTGCCCCAATTTCCCCATACTTATTCCTCTATACATACACAGTTGTCTTTGCTATTGAGCCTGAAGAACAATTACTTCTATGAGCGTATAATCAAATGTTGCTGGATTTCCTCAAAAGCCAGAAAGGTGCCTATTTAGAAAAATAAAAATAAATATATGTGACTTGAGTTCAGTGAAATAACTGACTAGAAGTCTTTTGCCAGCTAAAGTTGTGTGTGTTTCAGGGAAATATTTGAAGAAAAAACAGGGGTGACAAATCCTCAGTGAGGAACTTGTTTGTAATTACACGAAGACCTTGATTGTATATGAATGTAAGGATGCAGGGAGCCCTGCTAGCTGGATCTTTGCTAGGGAAAACATTAGTGTCTAATTGGGATGTGGTTTGGGGGCTCTGAGAGCTAAAGAGGTTCTGTCACTTCATTAATTGATTTTTCATGAACCTTTGAAGAAAGCACCTGCTCTTTTGAGAGCAAAAGTTTATCTTTAATATCTGATCTTTATATACCTGTTCTGCTTTCACAATTCCAGCCATTCAGACAATTGCTGGAGCATCTATCTATTCCTAGAATTTCCCTAAGGGTTTCTGTTCTGATGTACAGCTTGTGGTTCTTATACCCAATGGAAACTACTCAATTTGCTTACGTCTGGGAACAGGGTAGAGTTATTTACTCAAGCAGAAAAGTATTGAATTAGGGCAAGAGATAGCTTGGGAAGATAATAAAGGATTTTTTTCTGGCTTTCAGTATGACATGAAGATATTCGAAACAGTGTTGTATAGTGAATATATTGCCAGTCAGATACTTTGGATTCTGACTCTGCTGATGACTTCAAGGAAATTACCAACTTATCCTTGAAATGCAGAAGACAGTATTGTCATTGTGCTGTAGATCCATCTGCACAGTGCTAAGTAAGTTAATGCCAGCAGAAGCAGGATTTTTTTGTACAGGATTTCAGTATAATGTCACTGGAGGATCTGCCTTGTAATTTTCTGGGGAACCTTCTTAATTTAAATATCAATCTAAACCCGATTATTTTTCTCTCTCCCCTTTATGGGAATTCATCCCTGTTTAATTTTATTAAACGTTTTTAATGGTGTTTGTCACCAAAGCCCACTGGCTGATCTGCCCTCAGCCTACTGTAGCACAAGTGCTTGTCACATACTTGGAAGATACAGGCTTGGCAGGATGTTAGGCACCTAAGAGAAAGAATGCTCATGCAGGGAAAGCTGGCAGAAAACACTTCCCTTTTGTTCCTATGCCACCTGGAAAGGTTGCCCAGAAAGATTCCCTGTAGGGTATATTCTTCTGGAGCATAGGTACAGCTCTTCCTCGCTTCTGCCAGAAGCACGAAGGTGAATGTAATCATGTCTTGGAACAAGCTGCAGCACGACACCATGTCCCAGCAGCTATATATGTGAATGAAGGGAAGGAAAAAGGAGGGTTTTTTTATCAAGAGACAAAGGTTCATTTAGGAATCTCATTTTTCATTAAGGTAATTATTGTGAAGTCTGAGTTTAATCTTTGGTGGCACTTTTTATTACTTGAATTGAGTTATTTTAAATTTCCTGAACCACAAAAGATTAATAGCTTCACAATTTAGGGGGGGGGTTTGTTGTTTTTTTTTTCCTCTGTAGAGTGACAAAGTATAATTACAAATGAGATATACAGTAAAATTACATTTTTGAATTCCAACTTGGAAGTTTACCACAGAGTACAAAACACAAGGAAGCATGGAGTATTATTTCAGGCTGTTCTGCAGAAGATTGCAAATCATACCTGCTTTGTGAAAACAAAATTTGTCTTAAATCTTGCTTTCTTATGAGGAAAAAGGGTGTCTCACACCATGTCTCCACTTCAGTTATCATGAGTAGACTTGCTCAAATAAGTGGATGGTGTTCTGTTGCTCCTAGCACAGAAAACATGACTGCATGAAATCCCATTTGTTATCATGAGGGGATCAGAAGCCCACTTCTGTGTAACTGTCAGAGCTCAGGTTAGGAGAAGGGAAAATGTGGAAATAAAGTCTGCTCTTTTAGACCTGTCCTTGCCAACAAAAGGTGATCCATCACTGAAAATACACCAACAATATCAGGATAAAAACAGTTCTGGAGCATCCTGCAGTATACACACCAATCTTTCCCTAGGGAATATTAAGCAACCCTATATACAACTGAAAACATAACTGTATAGCGTGGGAATAGTCATCTGATGCAGTGTCCTGCTCAGCTTTCTCAAATAAATGACATTGACCTGCTCAGAATGGATCCTCTAGACCAGTAATATTTCTGTCTAGTGTCGTGCCTGCTCCTTCCACCATTCTGTCCGAATATCATGAGGAAAACTTCCCCAGAAGGTGCTTAGACTGTTGCAGCTGGGCTGTCTTTTCCTCCCCATTCTCAGGCACTGGGGATGCAGAGGCAAGGCGAATGACAGACTCCCCGTGGCTTTCTGTTGTACGCTGGTTTTGTTTTCAAATCCTGCAGCCTGTATGGCACAGCCCAATCCTTCATGTTTAGTTCCTCAGCTCTCACTTCCATTTCCAGCTCTCATTTTAATGCCTCCTAAATCTATTAACTTACCAGACAGTGAGGAGTTAGTATTTGGACATCCTTTGTCCAAAGTTTTCAGGAAAATAATTGCTTGTTCTGTCTTCAGCCTGGTGTGAGGGTTAGTTTTGGTCCAGGTGCTCTCAGTTTGATGTTCTGTGCTGCTGATGTGAGTGAACCGCTCTAATAATGTGTGGATTCTTATCACCCTCATCCTGACATACTGTCTGCACTAGCAGTGTGAAATTACCACCTTCCTTTTCCTGGAAATCGGAGACCCTGTGCACAGTTTCCCCTAACTGGAACCTTCCTACACTTCAGACATATTTTTCTCTACTAGCTGTCAGTCACTTCTGCAAATGACTCCTCTATAGCCCTGCAATTGATTTATGCACCTTTAAGTCCCCTGTGCATTCATTCGCTTCCCTTCCTCTGCACATGTGTAGTTGAAATGCCTTGGTTTTGGAGTATTATGAGAGGTTGAGGGAGCTGGGGTTGTTCAACCTAGAGAAAAGGAGGCTGAGAGGAGGCTCTCTCACTCTCTACAACTGCCTGAAAGTAGGTTGTAGAGAGGTGGGGGTCAGTCTCTTCTCCCAAGTCACAGGCAATAGGACAAGAGGAAACGGCCTCAAGTTGCACCAGGGGAGGTTCAGGTTGGATATCGGGAAAAAATTTTACACTGAAAGGGTTATTAAGCCTTGGAATGGGCTGCCCAGGGAAGTAGTTGAGGCACCATCCCTGGAAGTATTCAAAAGACAGGTTGATATAGTGCTCGGTGACATGGTTTACTGATGGGTTTTTTTTCATCAGAGTTAGGTTGATGGTTGGACTAGGTGATCTTAAAGGTCCCTTCCAACCTAGACGATTCTCTGATTCTATCTTCTGAGTTAACTGCATTGGTGGATCAGTGTCCCCAGACATCCAGCACAGATAAAGGGTGTAGGGAATTGAGATGCTTGTTTGAATTGTTTGGCTCTAGCTTTTTGCTTTCAGGTTGGAGCAAGATCTAAGTATTGAAGGACAGGGCAACACTAAGGTAACCAGGAATTTCTTGGTTAGTTGAGCGGAAGTGTCTGGAAAATTGGCAAAAAGCCCCGAAGGAGGGCTATCAAAGCATTAATAACAGCCATCTTAAGTGCTCCAGGCTGTTTGTACTTAACACTAAGCTTGTTTTCACCTGACAATTAAATGACTTGGCTTCCTGTGAGTACAAGCGACTGGAACAGCAGAACACTCAGCTGCAAAAATGCAGGGCGATAAACAGCAAAGAAGTTGTTGAAACTTGAATGGCTGTATCTGTTGCACCGTATCAAAATAACGGCACTGTTCAGAATCCAGCCCTTTTTTTCATCTGCGAAAAAGCCACATCCCCCTTCAGTGTTATCCCAAGTTAAACTCATTGTGTGGGAAAATGAGAGTAAATTTTCTGAGTAAAATTTAATCGAGTTAAAGATGCAGCAAAGGCAAAGGTTAAGTGTTCGCTTTCTGCTGCTCATTCCTCAACTTTTCTCAGGTAAAATGTAAACTCTCGATTACCTACTCCCTGGTTGCCCTGCCTGGATAATCTGCACCAATTTCCTACAGACAGACCTACAGATCAGTTCCTGCCACTCACAGGAACATACTGGTTCTTATGCAAAACTAGTTGGAATTTGCTGTCATGAATTTGCACTTGGTTACACTGTGCCATGACGATGCTGGTACTGATGGCTGTTGTGCAGACTCTGGACTGCCCCACCATTCCTATTTCTAGCAGTGGTTTTCTCTCAAGTTCTGATGAGTCTTATTCCATACTGTTAGATTATTGCCATTTATTTCCGCAGCTCTGAACTGACTCCTGCTGAAGCCAGGAGGTTTAACTGTTAGATTCACAATGAATGTAATGTTATACTTCAATAGCAGATTGGTATCGACTTTGCTAGCTCAGCCTACTTGCTTCCCCTCCTTGTTATGTAGTGGAATGGTCTGACAGCTACTGGTTTTCCAAGTTTGTCCTAATTTCTCCCTGTGCTTCTTGTTTTGGTTTTGTTTTTTGTTGTTTTGGTATTGGTTTCTTTTTAATCCTTTATCTCAACTTGAATGAAAGATGTTACTAAAATTCTGGGAGATGGATTAAGTGTGTGCATGTGCACATACATGGAGAAAGCAAGCGTGAGATCACATCTGGCTTTCCTGACCCATTGAAATCACTACAGCCTGAGCATGGAGGTTTTTAAAGGAAAAATCTTGCCTTGAATACAGCTGCTTCACCTCCCTGTCCTTTATTTCATGAAGAAAGAGCAACGTGTATTTGTCTAGTACTGCTATGGTGACATCCAGACACAGGTTGGTGAGAGAGGCAGTAACAGTGGAAACACAAAATCTCATGAAATGTGCATGATTTGCTATTAGATGTGACCTTACCTAGTTTTGAAAATGATAGTTTTTTTCTAAAAAATACTCCAATGATAATAGAAATACAGAATTAAAAAAAAAAAAAAAATTAACTCAGCTAATTTGCTGAGTTAGTTTTATACTATTTCCTTAAAACTCGGGACTGGCTTTACAGCAGGCAATGAGAAACTTTTGGTTCCCTGTTCAATCACTATGAATAGTATTTGTAGAGATCTCCAAGAATCTGTACAAGAATGCTTTCTTCATGTCAACTTCTGGCTGCATTAGCACTGCATCTTTTGGCACTAAGATAGCAGGTCTTGCTATAAAAATGTGCCTGTCAACACTGAGGAGGGAGTCTAGACCTCAGCTGTAGGCAGCTGGTAAAACAAAAATACCTAGACGTTAAGGGGAAGGAGGGACAGTGCAGCAGCAGCTCTTGACTGTATGAAATTGCTCTTGGCTTTTACCCAGGGAGGACACCTGCTTTGTATCTACACCGTGTCCTACTGGTCAGCCCCAGCCACGTATGCACTCCATGGGATATCTCTGGAGTTAGGGAAAAAATGAAGGTCTTCTCTAAGCCAGTTCTGAAGTAAGCAGGCTTGTACAGTAGACTGAGGAATGAAGATAAAGCAGGGTAGGGGTCCTGCTGCACCATGAATAAATGATTTATATATGCAATATCAGCCACCCTTTACCACAGGATTGCCTTGATTTTTTGAGAGGTTTGCTTTGTCAGGGACACATTAAGGCTTGTTTGGCCCTGAGATTTCCTTCCTGGGACTCCCAACTATACACCAAGGCCAGACCAGCAAGAATTGGTTCCAAGGGCAGGGGTGAGGA
>VZTM01040692.1:41606-83868 GCA_013400555.1 Jacana jacana | reverse complement strand
AGGTGCGGGGCGCTGCCCAGCTGCGCCGCGTTGCCGATCAAGGGCCAGGGGAAGGGGCCCGGCGGTGCCCGGCGCTGGCCCTGCCGCCGGCGCTGCTGCTGCTGCAGGAGGAGCTTGCCCAGGTGGATGGTGGCGAGCAGGCAGAGGAGGAGCAGCAGGGAGCTTTGCAATGGGGGGATGCCGCGCAGGGCTTCCCCGAGGTTCTCGAGGGCCATGCTGAAAGGGAAGGGGAAAGGTCAGCGGGCAGCGCCCCGTCGCCCGCAGGCAGGGAAGAAGCAGGGTCTTGGACGGGCGAGGGGACAGGGGCGTGCTGGTGTGGCGGAGGGAAGCGCTAGCAGCCGTCTCGGCACTCAAAGTTGAGGAGCTACACGTTCCTTCTTTGCCTAAAGCCCGCCCGGATCCTGTGCGAAAAACAAGGCGTAATCGATAAACAAACGGCAAGCTCTCAATAACGGGTCAAAAACATATTTGGCGGCGAGGCCGCTATTCTCTCCCCCCCCGGCCCCCGGCGGTAGGGAAAGTTTGCAGCGGGAGATCCAAAAGGTCGCGACTGAGAGAGGCAGAAAGGGAGGCAGGAGGATGCGCTCGCCTGTGAGCCCCCGCAGATGCAGGCAGCTGCCGTGCGCCGGAGACAGGTTCATCCCGGCACTGCACATCTCTGCTCCTGTCGAAAGAGCCCCTGCGAGAAACGGGCTGCCAGCGGAACTTCCCGCTGGTCCGGAGAGGAAACCTCCGCACATGGCGACGGAGCCCCCTCTGTCCCGAGAACTTCCCTCCTCTGCGCACCTTCGTGCCCGTCGCGGCAGCGCAGGCTGGCGGCCGGCAGCCCCGGGAATGGGCTGCTGAGGATGCCTGAGGTCTTGGCGTGGCCGAGCTGACTAGTCCCGCTTCCCATCCCTGAGCCCGGGGACCACCCGCTCCTACCGTTTGCTCCAGCCTTTCTGATGCAGCGAGGGGAAGAAGGGGTGAAATAAATGGCCACTTCGGGCGCCTGTAGCAGAACTGACCTGTTGCACGCTGCTTCCATCCGAGACCTCGGGAAGGATGGAGAGTAGCCGGGCAGCCGGCGGCAGCTCTAACGGGCAGCCCCGGGAGGAGAGCAGCGACGGCGACGTTCAGATCCCAGCCTCTGGGAAACTCATTAGGAGCCCCAGTTCCTGTCACCCGGAGCTTGGCAGGTCATGTGCAGGCAAATGCCAATTGCACCCGATCCCAGCGCAGTTATTATCACCTTCCCAGCGCTTTAACCCTTCGGAGCTCGTCCCTCTGGCAGCCACCTGCCGGGTGCAGCCCCGCGGACCGAGGGTGAGCGGGCTGTCGTCCCCTCCCTCCTACCCGCCTGCTGGGCTGCGGGGACGGGACGGGACCACTCCAGCCCGCTGTAGGCGAGCGGTTCAGAGGGCGCGGGGAGAACGGCCCGCTGCCCCCGGGCTGAACGGGAGCTGGAGCAGCCGCGTCTGGGCGCCTGGCATTGGTACTCGCGGCTTTAAATCCGCCAGCATCCGCGGTGCGCGGCGCGGTGCGGTGCAGGCGTGCCGCAGTTAGCTCCGCTGGCCCTTCCCCTGGCTTGAGGGGTCGCAGCTATTTGCCAGCTGCCCTTGGGCCCTCGCCAAGTGGAACGGCTGAGTCGCGGATGCTTTTATGGCCGGGGCCAAAAGTTTTAGTGGAGGAGGTGCCGGGAGGGGAGCGGGGTGGCGGGCGGGCTCACAGCCCTCTCTGTCGGCAGGCAAAGTCGCGCTTGCATCTTGGGGGCTGAGGAAGCCGGAGAGCTTCCCCTCCTCCGCCTGTCGCCTCCCCGTTGCGTGCGGAGTTTGAATTGCGTGAGCTGGGGCTGGAAAGCCTCCAGCCATCTCCTCCCCGGGCCCCTACCCCTCCTCGCAATACCTGACACCGGATCGGGGGGAAGGAGACAGGAAAGCGCGGGGCAGCTCACACCCCGGCCGGCTCCGCTGCCCCCCAGCCTCGACCTGCGCTCGGTGTTCTCCCATTCACGGTGCTTTCTTACTCTTAAATCTGGAATCTCCACCTGCCCCGGGAGAGCTAGCGAGTGGCGTGCGGGTGCGGTGCTCCAAGTCCCCCGCCCCGGATTTTCCAGCGACCCTGGGGGAACAGGGGCTGCAAAACCCTCAGGTATCAAGGAACTTGTTCCCTGAGAAGTCAGAAGATTCTTGCTTTGTTGTTGTTGGTTTTGCTGTACCAAGCAAAATTTTTAAATACAATGTTTATTTCGGATTCTCTATGGTCATGTCATGAGAAGAGAAGAAAAGAAGGTGTTTTGGTAGGATTTAGGGATTAGACAAAATTAGATGCTGGGAGTCAGCCCAGCTCAGGGTGTGAACCCAGGTCTGGCCAGGCTGCTACTGCTTCTGTCTTTGCTAAGAAGTGTGATCCTGGCTATTGTCACTGTCCCAGGCTTCTCTAGTCAGCAGTCCTATTTCTTGCTCAGACTAGCATCAGCCGTAGGTCCCAGTGTGCCTCAGAGCACACTTTGCTTCTTCCTGACATTGCCAAATGACAGAGGTGTCAAAACCACTTTTTGCAAGGAATGCCAGGAAAAGTGAGCTTCCCTCTTCCCAGCCCTAGCTCAGGGGTGAACTGGAAAGATCCTGCAGTCCAGCCTAGAACATGGCCCAGCTTCAAAGAGGAGCAAAGATAGCTGCATCCCTGTGTCATTAAGGCTAGGGCAAGTTTGCAGAGAGACTAGGCAGTTTGATCTCTCCATCACTATCAGAAAGCTGAAACCAAATTGCACATACTGTAGCCACTCAGATGTGGCAAAGTGGCCTGTCCCACCCTGACAGCCATTGTTCCCTCTTTCATTGGTCACATGTCAAAGAAGAGACATGGGCTTCTCCCTGCAAAGAGTGTTCTGGGCACTGGATCTGGGTGATAAGGACTATCTTGGATCAGTTACTTGAGCTCTGGATTATAGTCCTGGGCAATTGCCATTGCCAGGAGGTAAATTTACCTTTTTCCTGGTGACTGTGGTAAATAGTTGCCTAAATCTCAGGCTTAACAGCTCTTGTTAGTAAGTCCTGAAATGCTTTCTTCAATGCAGCACTTAACTAGTTTGTATTGCAAAGTGTGAGATTGCTTTTTGGAGCAAGCAGAGCAGATTACATTCAAACTCCCATGTAAATCTGAATTTATAAAGAAACATTGTCCCCAAGGTGGCCAAACTGGTTGCAGTTGGTAAGAGGAAGAACACCTCAGCATGGGTCTGGCAGAGGTGACATACTGTAAGTTGCCCTGCATCCACCTCACTGTTTCTCATCCATTCAGTGACTGAGCATGGGTCCAGTGCACTGCATGCTTTGCAACCTACTGATATTTTTTCTCAACATCAGACTGCAAGTGAGATTGCTTCCTGGCTGCTAGCAGGCAGTACAGAGGAAGGGGCACATTTCCACTATTATAAGTTGCAGATTCATGATTTATAGCCTGATCTGAGGAATTACAAGTCCTGGTACATTAAAAAAAAAACAAAACACAAATTATTTTTTTTTCCCCACTTCTTTTTGGACTTTGGGAGTTCTGTTGCTATTAGATAGGAGAGGAAGAATAATCTATTTTTGATGTTTTGTTCTATTGTGGTAGTTCCAGCTGGTCCTCTTGTACTATGTACTGTAGAACTAGAATATTTGGAGTCTTGCCTTACTATTGTATCTATTACAGCCTGAATATTATTTTGACTGTATGCAATGAATGTTCACCCGTTTTTCTAAGCTCTGATTCTGTATGACTTTGATTAGTCCCTTACAATCAAGCATAGCTTGGGTGAAGCATTTTATCACACCAATGAATTAGTGCAATACAAAATGCAGGCAGTGAGTGATCAGGCTCTTGGTCTCTTATATTCCACAAATTGTCCTCCTGCCTACCTCTTTATTTACTCTTCTAGCTTCTTTTGTTTTTTGAAGTATAGGAGTTCAGAATTGCTCTTAGGTAATGTGTGTTTCTTTTTTTTTTCCCAGTTCTAGCAACTTAATTGAGGTGTGGGTCCTACTGAAGCCAGTCCCAAATTCCTGAATCAGAGTTGGTTTTGTTAGGCATTGAAGACTGAATCACTGAAAATGTACAGCACCTAAAAGGAATTGTTTCTGAGGCCTAGAAAACCTTACTTGATATAAGATATGGAAGAGAAAGGAAGTTGAAAGGGCAGAAGTGGGTGGGTTTGGGATTAAGAGAAAGGAATTCAGACCTAATCTGTTAAAAATCCTGATTGATTTGACAAGAATGCCAGATGGAGGGAGTTGGCAGAGTCTGGGGGGACATCAGTACCTCTGCAATTCTGAATTAAGGTACTTCATGTGTGTGGATGAGAGTCCTTCTTGTGGATGTAAAAGTTTGATAAAGGTGGAGAAATTACACAACCTGGAGTGTCTTCACTTGCTCCTTGAGAGGAAATTTTTATCTCTCTGCCACAGTCCTCCCTATTCCAAGAAAAGACCTTAACCTCAACAAGAGTTTTTTACAGGTGTTAGGAATTACCTAAATAAGGGTTTGCTTATTTCAATTCTCAGTTTTCTTTCTAATTATGGCAGGTGGTGTCTTTTCTTTTAGACATTGGCAAGGTGCTCATAAATCCTCATGAACAGCAACTGGAATTTCTCAAGGACTTGACCTTGCCCCATTTTTCCTTACCTCTTCCTTTTGCAGCTTTCAATAGAGAGCCCTCTCACACTGGGTTTCTCTGTTTCTTTACCATACCTGGAACTATGTGTGTTTTCTTCACCTCTCTTAATTTTACAAAATCTCAAGGTGGACTATATGACAGTTGAGCAATGTTTTATCCTGGGATTGCTTCATTACAGAGGTTGTACAAATTGTTTACAGTTTATAGGGTGATCCAAGCCATTAAATAATCCCTTGAAAATATTGCTGCTGATTGTCTGTTTCTGAGTGTTGCGCAATACTATATAAGATGAAGAAACAAGTATCATAACTGTAAAACACAAATCACTTGGAAACTTAAACAAATGCAATATCCTATTGTTTCAGGCTGCTTAAAATTGTACAGGCATTCTGTACGTCTGTACATTGTGCAGGCATACGTACCTCTGGAGTTTGACTAGTCTCAACAATGCTGCTGTAAATCAGGAAAATCACCATCAAAACCATCAGATTACAACCAGAATGAGAATCCGTAAATCTCCGCTTTTACAACAGCTCAGATTGTTTTTTATGGTGCAATCCAGCACAATGTGGAGTTACCACTACACTTCAAGTTTCCAGGAGCAGAAGATCTGCACCAGGCACAGTCCAGACCCAGTGCCACACGGTGCCAGCTCAGCAGTCATCATCTGTGCTTGTTGCTCCGCACTGTATAGATGTACCTGCTTGTTTGTGCTTATCTACAGCATACTGACCTGCTCAGTGGTAAAACTAACCTGTGACTGGGGTACCATGAGTATCGATGATAATGAGATCATGTCTGATGCAGGTTCCAGGTTTTGCTCAGTTTGGCAGCTTTCTTGTCATGCCAAGCATGAGATGTGAGCAAAATACAAGGAGCCACATCCTCAGAGTGCCAAGCATACACAGGACCCAGCTGTAGCTCTGTGATTCAAGGTCATATATTTAGGCAACTCACTGTGGTCTAAAATAAAGCATTTGTGGTATGCTTTTTAAAGCATATGTATTTGTGGTTACATATCACATTCTTAACCTTCATTAACTTGCAACTTTTCTTGGACTTTCACTTTTCCCTGCATTCCCGCTGAGTTCCCAGCTCACAGTTTCAATTCTTCCTTGTTATTGAAAAGCCTAAATTGGGCTCCTAATTCTGAGCCAAACTCCCCCAGCTGCTGTGGGAAGGCAAGAAACCTCCCAGTACTTGCTAGGGCTCAGCCTGGTGCTGGTTTGAACTGTAGTTTCTCCATCTGTTTGCATTTTTCATGTTACTTGCAAATTAAGGGCCTACTGCGTGGTCTGCTTCCACCCAGATAACACACAGGCATGATAACAGAAAATGAGGACGTAGCTTTGTACTTAATTCATGCATCAAACTTGGTTATGAAATTGTTGTGGTTTTGCATTGCCAAATTCCTACAATATTTCTTACCAAACTTTGCTCTCTTTTCCCAACAGCGATACATGAATCCACATAGCTAAGTCTTTCCCGAGAGGAAAATAGTGAGCTGGTCACTTTGTGGCTACCCTTTGAGAAGGCTTTTTAAACTGTCTGCTGCTATGAGGCAGAAGAGCAAAATCTAATTTACATCTCTTGGCCATTCATCCATGGCATTTTTTGTGTGTCTTTGTATTTATGCTATAAAAATGCTCTATATTAAACTACTCTGAAAGAACTGCTCTGAAAAAGATGGACAGAACAGCAACAGAGAGGGAAGTTTAGATCCTGCTCAAGATGTGCGTTATTGCATCCATCTTCAACATGTGACGTGGGCAAACTGTTGTGCTTGCTCACTCTCCTTCTGGAGCAAAGGAACTTACTGGAGCATCTGGCAGCTTTCTAGCCTCACACTGTTTTGTTTCTGAGGTTTGCAGAACCAAGAACTGGTTTGCCAAAATCCGTCTTTATTTTGAAATACGGGAAGCTTACGGTCTGTATGATGTGCTAGGTCACCCTAAAGCTTCAAAATGATAGCATTGCTTAGGGCCAATATTGTTAACATGTTAGCAATCAGTAATATTCTATTTCTCATCTGTTTTCCAGACTTCATTGCGTGTTGTATTAGTAGTGGTGACACAAAATTAGTAGTTTGCTTGCTTTACTAACTCTTAAGAGTTAGTTACTAGTTAGTTACTAGTTAGTTACTAGCGCGCTTCTATGGTCAAGTGTAGTGGTGGAGGCTTGGTCAAAACAGCCCAGAGCTACAGTTGAAAACAAAGTCTACCTCACTCACAGGCAGAACCATATTCTGTAGGTTTTAAGGATTTGAAGATTTACCTGTAAAGTCCTACAAAGTCTTTAATACAGAAGTGCAAAATATTATTTTTCAGAGTTTGGAAACTTGAGTGAATCATCAAGGTAAAAGCAAAAGGCACAAATGTGGGAGAAAGGATGTTACCTAGACAAATGTCAAGTCTCTGCTTTACAGCTTGAGGATACAAAGCTTTTCAAAGAAAACTACTTGTTTTAATAGGAACACACTTTCCTTGTTCTCATAAATGTGTTCAACTGGTTTTGGACTGAACATTTCTAACAATTACAATGTGAAACATGGATTTTTTGGGGATAGAAAATTTCAGGTCAGATGAATAAAGTTAGTCATAGTTATAAGTAATGGCAGATCTGGAGTTTCCAGCTAAGGGTACTCTGTACAAGTAGACACCATGACTCTTCTGCACAGAGAGAGAAAATAGTGAAGCGCAGATTGTATGAAGAAACTTACAGTTCTTTGATGAGAACATGGGTTTTCCTATCTTGTGTCCTAGGCACCCCAGACATTGATTTGCCCAGCCCATGAACGTAGAGCTTCCCAAGCAATAATTTCCCATGATAGAAATATTGGTCATTTGGCTTCTTCGGTTTTTATTGCATGTGTACCACTCTTTGGTGCCTTGACAGCAGAATAACTCATAAAACTGTTATAGTAGGCACTACAATTTAAATACAGTAGCCTCTATAGCAGCCCAAGTTGAATTTCAGAATTCTCCTTCCTTTGGAGAATAAACCTGGTTATATAGTGGGGGATGCAGGTCTGATCTAGGCAGGGGAGCTGCACAGATGTGTGAGCATTACTTTGTCCCCTGTTATGATACCTTCTGTCCTGCTGCTTAAGGGTGTTCTTGGACTGGGCTGCAGACATCCAAGAGCTCTTCAGAAAGTGACGCAAGGAGTCTAGAATAGTGTGTGTACATATATATGTGTGTGTGTATATATATATATACACATATCTCTTTTGGAGGCAGACTAGGACTGTTGCTGAAGTGTAGTGTAAATTAAAAAGGGTAGGCCTTGGCACATTCAGTGTTTTCACTTGTGCACATTCAGTGTTTTCACAGGGCTGCCCATGTGTCTCTCATCTCTTTGGGCTTCAGTTCTGACTTCTGAAAGGCCTGTTCTGCTTACCTGCATGCTGAAGTGGATACACCAAACTTGTTTCACAATAAGGCATGGACTCCATAGGGTCTGGTGTAATTTCTTGTCCAAAGGATTGAAACTGTATAATGGCAAATTTGCAGCATTTAAAAAAAAAAAAAGAAACAAAACTGTAGCACTGCTCTTTTCAGCGGGTGCTCTGAATCATAGAATCATAGAATGGTCCAGGCTGGAAGGGACCTCTAGGGTGATCTAGTCCGACCTCCCTGCAGTCAGCAGTGACACCCCCAACTAGACCAGGTTGCCCAGGGCCTCGTCAAGCCTCACCTTGAATATCTCCAGGGAAGGGGCCTCAGCCACCTCCCTGGGCAGCCTGGTCCAGTGGTCCACCACCCTCATGGTAAAGAACCTATTCCTCTGAGATAGTATGTGGTGCTGGCCACAAACCGATTGTTGAGTTGGTAGCTGAACCAAACAGGAACACAATACTTTGTGCTTCATGGGGGCTTTCCCTAGCTTTTAATCATGAAGAGAGAGGCCTTTAGCTGGGATTTCCCAAAGGAGATTCATGTCACAGACCTAAGAAATTTCACGTCAGTCAAGGATTTGCTTGTAAACGTCACCCCTTAGCTCTCCTCAAATGAGCCGGGGAACACGCTCACTCCTCTTGTCCTTTTCATCACTGCAGGTCAATAAAACGCTGAATTTTATTTGTGAATAAAGCTGCAGAGGGATAGATTTCCCACCAGAAACAGTGGTTCTGACTATATTGGCTTTGCTGAGGTATCCTGTCAGATGGAAATGTGTGAATCCAAACCTGGACCTTCAGTGATTTTGTTGCTGAAGCTCAGCTGAGGAAACATTTGCACATCCCTCTGCAGCAGAGCATTCTTGGCTTCGTCTGCTGTGTTGTGCAAGGCTTTGGTGTATTTGCCTCCAGCGGTAACTGCATTTCAGCGGTAAATGAAATGACTCGAATTCTAAGGACTGGGATGTATGCGGGTAATACTCTAACCTATAAAATTATTCATGCTGTTCCCTGGTGTATGGGAAATGGGAGTTGTTTATTTGCACATGTTTTAATTTGAAGAAAGACTTGGAGAAAGTATTCAAACCAAGAGGATAAGGGAAACTCCCTTTGTGGTATCTGTGGTCAGTGATGAAAAATTGAGCAAGCTTAGGAGATTTTTACATTATTCCATGTAAGGGCTGCAACCTTGATCGAGGCAGTTGACTCTTCCTGTAAGACAAATAGTAATAAAGATTTCCTCTAGCCCTCAGTAAATTCAGCAGGGAGAGAAAACACTCTTGACACATACAGACTGCTTCAAGCGTTTGGAAGCAAACCCCAGGAAGTGTCTGTTTCTGAGCCATTCAGGTCTTCTAACCTTCAGCAATGGCAGATCAAAGACCATGAGGGAAACAGACTGCAGGTGCCAGTCAGGGCAGGTTTTGTCTTGTTGCAGCACTCCGGGAAGAGGCATTTGCTAATGTCTGTTAATCTCATGGCACGCCAGGGGAGAAAGACAGAAAAAAATTGCCATAAATTCTTCCTTTTCCCAAGCAGCCCACACCCAGGCCCAGGGTGGCTGCACAAAGGCTTGCTGGCTGCCTCCAGAAGGGAGAGCAGTGCAGGAGCCCATGTCCAGCCAGGGCAGCATTGTGGATTCTGGGGTCACCCTGTGGGGTGCTGGTTCTGTCGGAGAATAGGAGATGAAGCAGTTGCAGAGGAAGCACTGCACTGGAGGTGCACCCTCGTGGTAAAGGTGAAAGCAGCAGTAGCTGAGACCATGAAAGCAAAGATCTGGCAAAGAAGAAAGCCAAAATCTATCTCGACTGCTGTCCTCTTCCATAGGAACACTCTCACCCTACAGCCAGGTGGAAGTGTAAAACGTTGTGTGGCACCGTGGGGAAGCAGTAGCAGCAGCGGAGGTAACAGGGTGCTTTACCAGATGCAGGGAGAAGACAGCGTTAGGCACAGCTTGGGGCGCTCTATGGGATGGCTTTGGCCAAAAGCCAGGTTTGCCCCTGTCTTTCTTTTGAGGTGTAAATGGCATGCAAGCAGGCTCCTCTCAGTGGCTTCCCTGTGAAGATAAATAACCTGATTCCCCGGTTATTATCCCCCTGCTCTCCTCCCCTTCCCTCTGACTGACTTTGATTATTGTAACTTTACATGCGCTTTTAATTTGCGTGCAGGCAAGTACAAAGGCACAACCGGATATACCTGTTATTTGCCAATGACCTGAAAGAATATAGTTTATGTTAAGCCTTGGGTTATGGTAAGGTTTGCACGCGATTCCTCAATACACATGCTGCAGGCAACTGATGGATGGAGGTGATGCAGGGTGGAGGAAAGTTTTAAAGTGACAGAACCTGATTTGGTTTCTAGTTAATCTACCAGTTATGTAAAGGCCTATAGTGCAATTTTCTGTAGAGCCCATGTCTTGCCCTCTCTTCAGGCACGGGATGCATGATCGCGTTATCCGAGCTGTATTTTGCTCTTGGCTGCTGCTGCTGCAACCGATCTCATGAAAGCTTTATGAAAAGTAAGCAAAAAAGGCAGGTAGGATATTTACACTTCCCTGTTCGTACATACTCTGGCATGGCAGTGAGGAGGTGATTGGAGGTGGAGGAGGAAGCTACAAATGGAGTCAGTGCTGAGTGGGCAGGGGTGCAGCACTACTGAGTGTGGGCGCCTGTGATGGAGAGGCAATCCACATTTTGTTGTTTGGGTCTCATGCCCCCATGCTGCTTGGAGAGATTTCATTTGAGCTAGGCTCCCTTAGTAAGATTTAAAGAATATTCACTACTTGTGGGTTGCTTGGTCCTGTGGGAGAGGAAGAGAGAGTAGTTAGTCTTGCAGCTACAGCAGAAGATTGCAAGGTGATGGGGGGGTCAAGTGCCATGCTTGCACACTGACTTGCTCACCCTTGACTGTAACCACAGAGAAAGCCTAGTGACATTTTATTAAAAACCAACCAAACAAAAAAAAGTTTCAGTAATTCCATATCAAATTAGCTAGGTCTTCAAGCAGAAAGGAAGTGGTTTTATCTGTCGGGCAAGTAAACTAACCTCGAGGTCTGAAACTTGAGTGGTTTTATTGCTGGTATGTGTCTTAACCCAGTGTTAAAGGCTGCAACAAAGGAATTAATTAGGTATTTCATCTGGAGGTTCAGGAAAGGGAAAGGATCCTGTTCATTCTCAGTACCACCTCTTATCTCCAGGGAAGTGGAAACAACATGAGTTAAATGCAGTTTTCTGGGGCTTACAGGACAGACTTCACTACTTGCACTTCCCTCAGGGACAGTGGGACAAGGTAAAGAGAGTCAAGTGCTACTCTTACAAACGAGGCCATCACAAAATGTTCATTAAAATAACAACACAAGATGACTTATTGTTACAAGAGTGCCATGTAAGTTTGTTTCTGGACATAAGCACATTTCATCTTTTCTCTGCCTCAGCTTCCCCATAGAATTGTAAGTGATAATAATGTGGGGATCTGCTCAGTATCCCTTCTACTGTTCTCCAGGTTGTTAAGATAGACCTTATACAGACAGCATCCGGGAAAATGATGTTTAAATTTGCAGGATAGGGATTGAGGGAACGATTTTTTTACTCATTTTTAAGTCAAACAAAACAACATTGCCTTCCATCTTCAGAAGCTCACAGTATGGAAGGCAGCCATGGTTTGCTTGTGAAAGGCATTTATCTGAAGCAGTCTTGAAAATAAATGTTTGTTTTTCTCCTCTCTGCTCTATTTCTTGATTCCTGTTTTCAACTCTCCAGCTTATCTGCCCTTTTGAGGAATTGGTTTTATTTAAAAAGTTCTTTTTTTCCTTATTAGTTTACCATTCACTGTGATGTTTTTCAGTTCTAAGCATCCAAAATACATAACACTTTTGCATATCTTCACTGTTATTCTTCACCATTTGACTTGATACTTTGGCTGAGTGTAGAAAGTAAAGGCAGCTTCTCAGAGGTCATGAACTCTTAAACACACAGTTGGCTTTCTGTGGTCAGTGTATTTCTAAATGCTAAAGCGTATGTACAGGCTTTTTCTGATGAAGAAAGCTTTCCATTTTGTTTAAAAAAAATCACATAAAGCACTTAATAGCCTGCTTTTTAGATAAGTTTAACAAAATTATCTCATGTTGTTTTATGTACTGATGCACAAACCAAACCATTAAAGTGTTCTGTGCTCAAAAAAAAAGTGTAAAGCTATCTGCTCCCAGCCCTGGAATAAAACATTCGCAACAGCAAACCCTGTTGTGACAGGGTTAAACAGTCAGGAAAGGGTTACAGGCTGCCTGCTTGTCACTTGATTCAGTAGGGGTTTAAATGAAGATGTGTGCCCTTTTTCTGGCATGGAAAGCCCGGGAGCCCCTGCAGCTGGGTTTGGATGAGGGAATAGCTTTGCTTTGTGTTGCTTTATGAGTTTGATGTTTAGATAATAAACTGTATCCTGGAGCTAAAGCTGAAGAAGTCTTGGGTATTTCTATGCCTTGACCTTTCCCTTTCCCCTGGGCAAGAAAGCCCACCAGCACACAGGCTGTGAGAGAGCACGTGACAAGCACAGTCAAATATATTTTCCTTTTCTTTTATTAAAGTAATCCTGGTTTATGTTATCAAAAGAGAAATGTGAGGAGGCAGGTATGAAGAAGCTGTAAAGAAGCAGCAGGCCCATGTTTCACTTGTGCATGCAAGAGAAAGTTCTATGAAGAAAATACTGAAGGGGCTTTTGATGAAAGCAGAGTAACTGAGATTGGTTCGTGGTATTTATCTAATACCCAGCACTTGCACTGCTCATGTCGCAAAGTGGTGGCTGCTGGAGCATGAGATATGAAGATTTTGAATCCCTGGGTAGGAAACCCGGCATTAGATCAGGACAAACCAGCAACTGTGACCTTCAGCAGGGTAAGTATCACTGTAATGGATTCCAAGTCTGAAGCAGCGCACACGTAAAATACGGTAGCAGTGACAACCGGCTGCAGAGTTATTTAGCGTTGCTGTTTCCCGTAGTGGGCAGAGCACTGCCTGCGCGGCACTCACTGCTGCTGAGGGGGAGTGGGGTGGGTGCGAACGGGTGGGTAGTTCCAGGTGTGAGAGAGAAAGGAGATACAGATAGTCTCAGCAGGTGTGATTAAGCCATGGTTTCAGCACACAAACAGCTTCACCATTTATCACAGCTGTGTAGAAGGCGATGGTGCCAATCTTAAGTGGTTTTGTGAGGCAGATTTCTTAAAATGCTGAGAAAAGACAACTTTTGAAACGTGTTGATAAACTCAACATTTGCTAACTTATCCCCTTGACTTAAGCAGCTTACCTTTCTGTAAATTATTCCAGTTAAGAGAAATGATGGGACACTTGGTGAAAGTCAGTATTTCCACATGGATTCAAATTAGAGGGAAAGGCTTTGGCAGGCTGCAAGTACAGGGAACAGGCTTAGTATCCCAAATGATTTGGGATCTGCAGGGAGGGCTGGATACCAACAATATAATGTAATAAAAGTGCAGAGGACTAGACACAAATGAGGTTGCTTCATTGTATCTATGTAATAGTCACTATTTCAATGCCAATGCCCCTAAGCGGCAGCCTTGCCTAAGAAGGCAGCCTTTGCACAAGCACCAGAGAGGCTGATGTCAAGATAGATCACATATTAAACAGAAAGTGTGGAGATATTGCAAAAGGCAGATGTCAGTCCACAGTGGAGAAGCAGCAGAATAATATGTAAGACATGGGTGGTAACGGGGCTCTTTCTACCCTGATCAAGTCTCAGCAAAGGAATTCTGTTGAATTTAATTTCAGCACTTCATTCAAGAGACATTTGGACAGGGTGGAGGGGGATAAGACCAGAGCAGCAGGAACTATAGCCAAGTTTAAGAGAGGGAACTCTTTGGCTTGTTTAGGTTGGTAAGACTTTGGTATTTAAGTGGATGTTATAAGAAGTAATGAGGACGGCAGCTTTTTTCTAGTTCTAATGGATATATGGTCAAAACTCACCTGAGCATTATAGCAGATTTAAACACTAGGAAAACTTTGTACCAAGAAAACAGAGACCCAAGAAGGGCTACCCATTGGAAGCTTTGTCAAGTTAAAAAACTGTTTCTCCACTGTCATCAACATGTACATTGTTTTACCTGTTTTAATGGGAGTGAATGAGTTTGTGGCCCATTTCAGGATTGTTATGGCCTGAGAAGGCTTTGAATGTTTAAGTGGAGCAGGGGAGATGGTGTCCCTGGCATACTTTCATGCACTTTAATGCACTTTTACCAAGCAGTGCTGGTGGAAGACAGCCAGGGAGCTGCCTGCTCTATGTGAGCACATACACCTCTTCCCTTGCATGGGTCTTCCTAGTGCTGGTAACGTCACTTGTGTCTGTGTGGTTTTTCAATCCTGACAGCTGACAGCACTGTTAGACAATTTTACTGTTCTTTTTAATGTTCACATTGATGAGCATTCTTCCTTTCTGATAATGGTAACAACTACAACTTCTTCATATAACTCTCCTTTACGCCCTTATTTCTTGGAAGCCAGAGAAGCAGAACAGCATGCATACACATCTCTGGCCAGCTGTCTCCCAGCACGCTGAGCTATAGGATCTGTGAGCTATAGGATCATGCTAATGCCACTTCAATGATCTGGTAGAGCATTAGAGCACTGAATCTGACAGTTTCCACACTTTATGCCAGATACATAAGTAGATCTGATACTCTTCAGAGCAGTATGAAAAAAATCCTATCTAGTCCCGCATAAAGTCTGCGTAGGTGATCATATCTCTTCAGAATATTCTGGAGCAATCTGAATTGACAGAGAGAGTTTCTAGCAGTTTTACATAGCCTGGTTTACTTTAGATTGATATGGCAAGTATATTTGCCTTGTCAAACTGTGTTTTCAAGTTGTAGCCTGACTTATTCTGTATGGTGTGTAATTCTTGTTCTTCCCTCAAGGTCAGCTGAAATTATTATTTCATTATTATTACTATTATTATTATTATTATTACATTTCAGCAGGTAAGATTGTGGATTCTGTTTACTAAGCCATCAACAAGCACTCTAAAATATGGTTTTTAGTGTGGTTTTAATGCACTCCTTGATGTATTTTGCTCTGAAGCATCCTTGTTACATATTACAGTATGAATTTTCAGTGGGCTCTCTTGATTTAAGATCTAGACAACTGTACAGATTATACAGTAAAAGAGTTTGTAATCTGGGATAAGTATCTCTGTCAATCAATCGTACTAAGTTACGGAGGAACAATCTAAGTATAAGTTACTTACCTCTAAATTCCAGCATCTGAAATTAATCACCTGGGGATGCAGATGTATTTGCATAAATGTACACAGATCACAGTGATAATAATGTGAATAACATTTTTTTGTGAGGTAATCACAGACCCTTTAGCAATTATTTCTAAGCGTAGCAGTATTGCACACTTGTGAAGTAGGTAATTATTAAAATTCCATTTTAGAGAGGAAAAAACTGAAGCAACATGATTCGGGACTTTCCAGAGGCCATGCCTGAAGTTTTTTACTTGCTTGGCAGTAAAATAAAATTTAATTACTCCTGTTCCTATGCTTCATCTACAGACTCATTTTCCTTTTTTATATTTTTACTTGGAATTGCCTGTTACACCTAATATGTTACACCATGGAGGACTGGGGAGTATCTCTTGGGGTAATACAGCCCACCTTGCTGCTGCCAAGCCCAGATCAAAAATGCCTATAATGCTTTCAACAGAAATATGTCTGAGCTTTCTTGAAAGCCTCTCCCAATGGAGATCCCACTTTGTCCTTCGATAGTATGTCTGGGGCTTTGTTGCCCTTTCCCAAATGTCATGCTTCAGATTTCCTTCTTGCAGTTTAGACACAACTTTTTATCCATCGGGGATCCAGAGTAGGTTCTTCCGTCTGCAGCCTTTTATATATTTGAAGTCTGACATGGTGTCTCCCCTCAAACTTCTCTAGATGTAGTCTCCCAGCCTCCTTGTAGATTATAGTTCCCAGATGTATGGCAATTCTTGTTAATTTTTTTTCCAGGCACCCTGCTATTGCTCTGTGATATTCTTAAAGTCAGAGCTTAAAACTGGACAGAGTATCCACAAAAGCAGGCGTGAGGCATAAGCAGAACAAAAAGACTTTTTTTTTAAAGTTAAATCCCGTGGCACACAACCCCAGGAGTGTTATTTGTATTATCTTGTGGCTTGCTTTTCAGAGGAGGAACTAATTCCTTTTCAATATTATGTGTCCTGCAGCAAGATCTTGTGAGGTAATGAGGAAGGTTGAAGAAACACAATATGAAGAAGTAATAATAATTAAATAAGCTGGATGTGTAGCTATCTTTAAATTTCATTGTTTTTATTAGTTTATTTTCATAACAGTGTTGTGATAATTGGGAGTATCTCCCGTTCCCATGGGAATGACATGAGGGCTTATCTGTTCCCAGGAGCAGCTCTTTCTACTTTAGCAGGAGCTATTTTTATGACCTGGTTGGAAAACACTTTCATTATTCTTGATTTCTCATCTTCCAGCTAGTCTGTTTTGATGCTTAGAAAAATACTGCAGTGTCTGATAGGATTATCTTCTTCATCCAAGTTATCTTTCATTTATTTCCTTTAATAACTGCCTCTGTCATCTCTTCAGAAGCTGTCTCCAGTAACTACAGACCTAAGACATCTTAATGGCGTATGTCTTGTAATTTAAAATATCTGCTCTGTTTTATACAGAAAACAGGAAAAGGGTAATGATGAAAACCGGGCAGACGTGCAGGACGCTAATGCAGAGACTGATTCCCACTAGGATTATTTTCCTCTCTTAAGTCAATAGAAGCATAGTTCCCTGAGACCATGATACATTTCTCTGCTCGTAGCTGACATAGAGGGTTCATTTAATTACTGCACATAATTGTCAGGCACTTTCCCTATTAGCCACACAATATGTGGAATTGCAATGGGATTTGGCAGAAGTTACAAGGCATTTCCATATCCCAGTAAGGTTCATCATGTATTCAGTTCCCACAAATGTTCTCTGGCTAAGGCACTGACTGGCATTTCCTTTGACTTGGACCTTCTTCAGAGAAGATGGGAGGATTCAGGCTAAACCTCTGTGTTGACATTAGACAAGTTTTGCCACGGTATATGTGGCCAGTTCCTTTATCTTCACGAAAACTTTGTCCTATGACCAAGCCCATGTCTTCTAGCATGAGACACATACACTGCAATGAGAACACCAGCTTGAAGAGATTGTGGGTGAGAATGAAGACGAGAATCACTGGTAAAAAAAAACATTAAAAGCACCACAAGAAACTTGGCTATGCCGTGGAAAATTGAAACGATTAAAAAGTGAGATGTGTCATTTTTTTTCTTCTAGCTACACGCAGCATGTGTTTCCCATGTCTCGTTTTACAAGCAAATGTGAACTGAGGGTTTATGATAATACCACCAAGGAAGTATGATATCATCTCCCCCACAGGTGGTAAGTCAGTTTTCCAAGGTGTGTTTACATGGTGCATTTCAGAGCACTAGCACACACACGGGATACTTAAGCAATATCTCTAATTATTGAAGAGTTTGAGGAATAAACACTGTCTAGCCAGGTATGAGCTGTAAAACACCTTATGGCAAAATATGTGATGTCATTCATCTTATCTTGATAAGTACTTGTTTGGACATGAATTTGGCTGAAGTTAAATGAAGATGGTAATGTGGTTTATAAATGCACAGCATGTAGATCTTATGTAATAAGACTAGTCATTAATAAGATAAATAGTCTGATAATGCAGAAGCAAATTTGCTTATATTTTGACATTTTGAGTCTGTATTTCAGGATACTGGTCTCTTTTTCTTGAAGTTGTAAACCACAAGGATAATCAGTGGTATAATATTACTAGAGGAAAAGTGACAAAAATGAGTTTCTATTACATGGCCAGCTTGATACATTTATTTTCCTTTTCAGTCATCAGAGGACTGAATAACCAAAGATAAATATTATTGAAATATTAGCTGACATTTATGTTCTTTGTGTTTATGTTTATTGAACCAATTTCATACAGTTAAACAGGCTACAAATGGTACTTGCCTGCTAAGTCTATTTGCCATTTGTTATCTTTTACATTGGAAGCACCTATATAAAATATGTGCTTATATAAGGTGTGAAATGGAGTAAAACACAGTGACTAGTTCTCTGTCTCTCACTTCAGTTCCAGTGCTTGGCTCCAGGTCAGATTCACAGCTGTCTTTCTCTAGGACCTGGGATATTTTGGTCAGAAAATGTTACTGAAGAGGAAGGCTTTGTTTCCTATTGCCACTGGAGTGCTGGTCTCTCAATTAGGTTTTTTTCATTGTTTTTAAGTCTGAACCCATTCAATTGTCTTAGCAGATGTGCTTGACCACCTACAGCATTATTGGACTGTTCTCTTTCCTGGCTTTTCATGCTCAGCTATTCATGAAATCTGAACTATGTGTTGATCTTTGAGGTTGTTCCAACTTTCCTTAATGCAGCAATTATTTAAAAGAAGAGGTAGGCAACAGTTCTGCAAAATATTTGTCCACATTTCTCTTGGATGCTCTCCTTTAACAAACAGATGAGGTGAGCGTCTGGTTTTAGCTAGTTCCCTGTGGAGGCAAGGCAAGCACAGTACTTGCTGGCTGCACATGTGTGTCTGTCCTAGCGCTCTGCAAACTGCTTATGAACCCAGTGGCCACCTGGGACTAGAGGGACAGAGATCCCTGTGAATCTGGATGTCCATATAAGCTTCAGCCAAACTGGACAGGAGAGGGACATATTATCCAGGGTTTGTAGACAGGCAAGCTTCATCACAAGCTCACCCTTTAATTGGCACAATTCAACCACGGGGCACAAATCATTAGCTTCACTGCTCACACCACTCCTTGTAGGACTGATGAAAGTGTAGGCAGGAATGGTATACCTCTCTTGGCCAGGAGTAAGGCAGTGTTTTTGTAGGTATGAAAACCTAGAATCTTATGAAAGACCTTATCAGAGCATATTTCTCCTGTTGTTTTCTGATTAGTTAATATGTTACAGAGCCCCACAGGGCTTAATACTGCAACTACTTTTTGTGCATGTATGTTGTTTCTCAGTCCAGCTTTCCACTAAAGAGGTATCAGGGATTGCTACATCAATCATTCTTCAGTGCTCCTTTTCTTCCTGTTGTGTCTTGCTCTTCTCTTTCATGCTGTGCTGGAGAGTGAGAATCAATAGCACACAATTTTTTGATCAAAAAACAATACTGAGCAAAACCAATCTATTTTTAGTCTATAGAACTGTAACATTACTGATATTTCTTTTTCTCATCCCCAAGAAGTCTCTGAGTGTCGGTCAGTCTTTAGACATGGCTTTTCCCAGCAGCAGCATCAGGCTGAGTTGGATCCTCAGAGGGCTGAGGATGGCAGGTCTTCTCTATCAACATCCCCTCCCAGTGGCATGCATGGGGCTGCAGCACCCAGTGCCAAAGGGAACTGGCCTGGGGATGATCAGGGTGCACACGGGTACGTGCTGCCTTGACACACCAGTAAAAGTTGGTATCATCTAAGACCTGGGCAGCAAGTGCACCTCACCGCAGCACAGGGGCAGGCTGCCTTCTAGGATCATTTGAGCCTTTCCTAAGTTATTTAGTCTGCATATTCTGGATAGCATGAATATGTATACTCAGGACTTAGGTTTCTAAAGCAGGTGATTTATTTGGTTTGTCACAGTCAGCCCAGGTTTTCTTCCTCATGGCCTCAGACTAGTCAATCCCAACTCATATATTTGACAGTTGATACAACTTGCTTCTTGTTGGGGCAGCAACAAACTAAACCACAACTATTAGAGGGTGATTTGCTGCTTGAACTCCTGCTCTCTGTCTTTTTGACCACCAACTGTGGTAAAGTCAGTACAGATCCATATCTAGACGTATTAATTTATCTGCATTTCTTTATGAGAAAACTCTCTATTTCTGTCCATACACCCTTACTATAATTTCAGAAGTAGCTTAATTGTTTCTAGTTTCAGATTGAGGCTTTTGGGTTTTGCATTATCAAACAATATATGAGACCTCCCCAAGACAGTGATGTTGCTCAAATGGATGAAGTAGCTCTGGGAGGAAAGCTAAGAAAAACTGGGCTGTGGAGAATCCAATTATTTCACTTTTTGGGATTTGTGACTCTAAAAAATATGTGCATTGCACAAACAAGACATTTGAGTCTGCTTTCCTGCTAAGGATTTTGAGATGAGGACTCTTGCTTGCAGTTTTATACATTTATGGTAGTTTTCCACCCTTTGGTAATTTCGTATCTGTCATATGGAAAATAAGATTTTGCTGTGAAAAGTGTTAAAGTTCAATAACATTTGAAATGTGAGTGTCTGCTTTCACTAGAACAAAGCTTGTATTCTCCTTAGCCCAGCATTGCAGTGTAATCACTGTTCCTTTTAGGAAACACATTTCTAAGATGGATTTGAAATGGTAACGTGGAAACATAGCAATGGCTAAGAAAGGTGTTTGAAAGATAATGCTTTGCACAAGTCTGCAGCTTTTGCCATTAGCAATGCTTTAGAAGAGTAAAGTCTCAAACTTGAAAGGAAAGAAGGCAGCGTTGGATTTAGAAGTTTCTTAAGGTGACTAAATGAATTACTCATGTTTCATCCACTGACATCTGAGGTGGGAGCTGCTTTCATTAGTGACTGACAGCAGAGACGGAATCACCCAGGAAAGCTCCTGATAGTCTAATTTACTCATTGCCTTCCTCAGCTTGAGAACCAAGAAGTGTACGAGTGCATGATTTTTTAGTGATGCCTCAGGCTGATGCTTGAAAAAGCTTTGCTTTCTCTGGAACATGCTTGGTCCAGCAGTTTGATCTCTCTGTCTTTAGACATTCCTCATCAGGGCTGATGTGTCAGTCCTTTTCTGATTGCAGAGCTTTCCATTTCCCCTCCTAGCACAGGAGGAGTAGAAAAAGGCTGCTCCTGTCCCCTCCAATAAATCCAAGCTTTCAGAGAGAGTGAAAAGATTTGAGCTTTTTTGTTTGGGAAGGCAAAAGCAAAAGGGAATGTGTAAAATTAGACAACTTAGTAAAGCATTTAGAGCAGTTCAATTTGTTGCTCATGTTACCTTTCTCACAACGCGAGAGCAAGGGGACGGTCAGAGATGAAATATGAGTGAATTCCAAAGAGATTAAAGGAACCGCATTTTATGTAATGTACAGCTGGAGCCTGAAACTCATTGCCAAAAAAAAAGCAGCTAGGCTCAGGAGTCAGCAAGACTGGGATGAGGACTGGATACTTCAGTGTAGCGGAAATGTTCAGAGACGCTTTGAAAAGGCTCAAAAACAGGTTTAGAAGGGATGTAAAACTTGAGATGGTTGTGACATTTGCAGAAATCAACCCTCTTAGCATTAAACTTACAACTTCAATGCTCTTTGTCATTTGATCTTTTGAGCCTGTAGGTAAACATACCTGTCAAACCCCATTGGTGTTAAGCAACATATTAATTTGCCAGTGTATAAAAAGAGTGCCTGACAGCTATGGGGTGCTGCCGTTTCATGGGCAACATTTTGTAAGTGTCTAGGTTGGGTTTTTCCCAATCTTTGGGTTTTCATTGTTGTCTCCTAAGGAGAAGAATTTAGCTTCTCCTTTTTCTTGAAGATTTTAGACAGGTGGGAGAGCCTGTTTACCTGTTGGAAATTTTTGTTTGGGGAATTTATTTGTGCAAATCCTGAATACTTGTAACACTAAGTAAGTTTTAAACAGAGTAGGATTTTTGCAGCTGGTCATTATTGGCAGTATGCTAATTGGTCACCTCCAGATCTAAGTGCTTCTGCTCCAAAAAAGAGGATTTTTGTAGTTGGAGATTTATTGATATGTTATTTTGTTCCTGTAAAGATGTCAACCTGAAAGATTCTCCCTCCTAATATTTCTCCCTCTGGGCAACTGCATCGTCACTGCTTGTCCCTTTCCTGCAATTTTTGTCTGCTCAGGGCATGACTGTTTTGAATGCAGGGGTTGTGTCAAGGGGTGAAGAAGGAATCTACAGGTAAGCAAAGGAGAAGTTCATGTTGTAGGAGTCAAAGGACCTGGCTGTTACCCCATGCCCCCTCTGAGGCAGCCAAGAGACAATGCACTGTGGTGTCATCTGTCACCCACGTTGTGAAATCTAGACTCACAAGCCAGAAAATAAGATAAAAGCTTGCTTTGTCACGTGGGAAAAAAACACAACGCAAACCAGAGTGCGGCATTTCAGGCTACCTTCTTATTCCCTCTTACAACTGTTCTCTTCTAACCTTAGCCATCAAACAAAGTATTTCAAGTTTTTAAGAAGCACAGTTACTTTTTGCTTTGTAAATTAGTGACTCTTATTCAGTTGTAGCTGTCTTTGAGATCTGCTTTTTGATTCAATGGAAAAGTGTTGACAAGTGTTGTCATGCAGAAATTAATTCTTTCAGCATAACTGTCCAGGCTCTCGAATGATTTATCCCATGTAAAGTATTTGGCAAAAATGAAATCTACCTAACCTGTTTAAACAACAAGGGAAAATTATTAAACTAAACTTTCCATGCCACCCGCCTGGGCAATGTGGGTTGGAAAGTTCCTCCCTCACCAGTACAGCGAGCTGTGCAGAGGCTATTAAACTGATACTGGACAAGGTCTCATAATGGGGAATTTTCTCAGTGAGAAGAATGCCAGCGCTTGTTTTAGGCCAGCACCAAAATCCTTGTTCTCGTTCTTGTTGTTGGTTTTCACTGCATTAGAACACATTACAGCCTTAAAAACAAAGGTCTTCATTCCCCATATCCATTACTTTGTTCTCATGAGAAGAAAGCCGTGTCTGCCTGTTATAATAAACTGATGTACCAGATTATGGTGAAGTTAATCAGAACTGACAGTATAATAGGAGCGATTGCAGCTTAAGTTGCAATAAATTTGTTTGTTTATAGATGGGATTTTGCAACAAAGAAAGTGTTTTATAAATCAAAGAGATCTCTCACCAAACTTACCTTACTGGGGAGTAAAACAACATCTAATAACTAGAAAACAGAGCTGTTCTGACAAAGCCATTTATCTTAATTGCTTTTGAAACTGTTGGTAAGTGGGCATTTTGTTTATTTCAGCCAATGCAGCTTGCCATTGTTTAATTCAGTCCCACAGTCCCATATTTATCCTAAATCCTGATGACATGCGAATGCCAATTTCTTCCCTTTTGCTTTTAGTAAGTTTCAGTTTTTCTCATCTCAGGAAAAACTTGGGCTATCAAATGAGGAGACAAATGCATTTTCCAAATTGCATTATGTATATAAAAATACCATAAAATTCAAATAATTATTGTGACTCCAGTACAACTCATGTTTTTTCATTCTTGGGTTGGTAATTTTAATATTATTTATCAATCCTGCCAAGATAGATCCCATCAGGACTGTTGTCATCTCTCCATATGCCCCAGTCTTGATCTCTAATTTGCAACTCGATCATAGGAACAATGCAGTAGTTATCATCTTTTGGTCACTGTTACTGTGCTAACCACCTTTGTGCTCTTCTTAGCAAAGGATATGACCAGATTTGGAGATATATGTAGAAAGCACTAGCAACAATTTTCATATCAATTTATTTTCTACTTCCAGAAAATTAATCTTTTGCTTTTTGATGGATGGACCATGAATGCAGGCTTCCCACATAATTGTGTTTTACCCTTCTCTAAATCTACTGATACTGAGTAATGAATATTTTATATTATTTTAACATCTAAAAATCTTAAACAGTGCTTTTCTCCCAGACAGATTAAGAAATATGGAGCTACATTAGTATATGCTACCTGCTATGTGCTACAGCATTCTCCTTTCAGTGTAATAGACTACAGATCAGTGATTTGCAACTTGACCACAGGAAAGTTATCAGCTCTTGCCTGCTGCTGCTGCAGCAGTCACCTTGGCTAACCAGATTACCAGGAGCCAGAGGATTTTGCATCTTGATAATATGCAATACACAGAAGGCAGCGTGGCAGAGCTGAGAACTGCTGCTGACAGAGTGCCACAGCAGCAAATTGTAAACCGTAAGAACTGAGAAAGGGAAGGATCTTTTTGATTTTTTGTACACCAAAACCCTCAAAAACATTTCATTTAAAGCCAGTGAAAACCATGAAAATAAGGTCCATTCTTAGATAAGGTTGCTTGCCTTCATCGCTCCTGCAGCTAGGCCACTCCAGAGTGTTCCCCTTCTGACAGTCAGCTTGGCTGGATCTTCTGCCATAGTGCTCACCCCTGGGTATTACATAGCAGCAACTTAATGCTTCAGTTTTTCTTTTGTCAGGATAAATTCCTTCAGTTTTCTCTTGCATCATACATTCCCATTTTCTTGCCATCTTGGTGGTCCTTCCCCACCTGTCTCAGAAGGAATTTATCTTTCTTGAATACAAAGATAGCAGGAGCTTAGTACATCATTGTAACCAAGATTTTACTCATCTGTGACACTAGCAATAATATTGCTGTTGCTGGAAACACCCTTGTTTTTTTCTCAGCAGGTAATAAAGAGAAATACCTCATCATACTCAGTGTAACACAGTGTAGTTGGCAGGATCCAGGGTAATGTCTGCCTATTTCATATGGCACACTGTAATCACCTCTAAAAATCACTAGCAATAACTCACCTAGCCTTATTTTTTTTCTTTTTTTTAATGAAGTTTAATTTGATGTTTAAGATTTGTAGTTAAGGACTGGATAAACCCTGTGCCAACAGGCTTGGTAGCTGCTAGGCCAGATAGATTGGGATAAGACGTAGGCTGTGGTTCTGTGGAAATCAACAGCAAGGTTTCCTCAGGAAGCTCATTCTCAAGCTTACATCAAGTTAGCACATTACATTTTTATTGCTGTGGTGTTTTGTGCCTATTAAAAATCTCCATTGGCCTGTTAAAACCTGCCAGCAGCTCTCCCTTTGGCAGCTTCTGAGCCTGGGGGTGCTCTCGGCTCGCTGTTCTGTGACTTTGTAGTGTATGCGACCTGTCCTGACTTTGATGTAACCCTGCCAAGAACGGGCCACCTTCAAAAGTACTTCAAAATAATTTAAAATATTCTGAATACTTTATGAAAAGCAGTTTTGGATAAAGAGACTGCCAGTAGCAAGGTTTTGGTGGTCTTCAGGAGCAAGGCTCACTGTAGTGGAGTATCCCCAGATACTCCATCTGCAAGAAGGGGGGCTGGCTGCAACCCCCACCTCCTGCAAAATGTCCTTCCTCCTCCTCCCAAGACTGTTTCAGTTGAAATTTGTTGGTTTTGCTGACACTAGTTGGGTTCATTCATAGGGACTGAAAGGGAGAGGAGGGCTCTCACAAGCCAGGAGGTGGCAGCCCAGACAATGGAGGGCAGGGTCATTTTGTCCCTGCCGCTGCATCACTCTGGGATGTCTGTCTGCAGCCAAATGTTGTGTCTTGCTGCATACCAGCGCTGTCAGGAGTCTCCCATCCATATTCATTCAGGGCCTGCCCTCTTTTCCTTGAAACTGTGAGATTTGAAATTAAACATCATGTTCTCCATAAATAATCTTAATTGGCAGCGAGTTCACTGAATGTGGTGTTTTGCATACAAATTCAAACCTAATGTACTGAGCTTGAGATGGTCCTGAAACAGGTTCACCGTTGCAGAGGGACTTTCATATTGTGACAAGTTTAGAACTGGTTTAGCTCTTCATAAGGGTAAACTGGTTACTCTTTGTAAGGCTAGCTGGTCCACATCCAACACTGCATCTATATTCTCCATTCCAAAGGGTGTTCAGCCATAGCATTAATACGAATCATTTAATCAACTCTGCTTGCAGCAAGCAATTCTGGAAAGCATGTCCTATCATTAGCTGCCTCCAGGATGTGTCCACACTCTTACCTCCTCAATTATGTCAAACTTATCTGTTGGCTGTGGAAGCTTAATTATGTACCTTACTGTAGGCACTTACCTATATCCTTTGAGATGGTGTTTCATCCCATTGACTTCAGTGAGATTGCTTCTGCACGTGCATCCACCTGTGCAGAAATACTCGCAGAAGTCGAGTCTAATCCACACTTGACCTCCTTTTTTGATTGGCCTTCATCATCATCCGTGAACCTTACAGTAAAGTCACAAAAACAATTTCAACCACAGCAGAAATGCCATCACCTTAACAAAGTCAGTGCAGTTACTGCTGGAATAAATGTTTTAGAAGTGGGATATCTGCTGCATGGGAGTGGGGAGGACTGGGGGATTTGAACAGTTAAGAAAGATAATGAGAAAGATAGAGTTTGCTTTAGTGTACAAATATTTTACTCTTTTGAACAAAACTTTATACAATTTTATTCAACATAACAGAGAGATAACAATTTATCATTTGAATCCGTAGAAATGTGGAATAATGCTAGGAGCTATTGTCAACCCTTGAAGTTTCTCCAAATGGGACTTTAAGTTTATCTGGAAAGACTTAATATTTAAACCATACAAGTCTGTAAATTCTTTTTATGTGAGGAGCTTGCGCTGCCCTCATGTTCGTCCAGTGTGAACCTGTCTCTGTGAACCAGGCAATCTGTTTCTGTCAGCACTTTGCAACCATGATTTGTAGTGTGTGGGCAGAAGGTGTTTCATATACCTAATCTAAAGTGCACTGAACCCAGCAGGAGTCTCTCCAGCAATTTCAGTCAAATACAAAGTGTGCTCTTAGACTATGGCTGCTTTCCCAATTTCTCAATTGAAATAATCTAGATTAAGGATACAACCAAATTCTGCAGAACCAGCTTTACAAAGAAACATCTGGTAGTGAAATACTAGTGAGGTGAGCTGAGGGAAAAGCCATGGCTTATATTGGTTTTGAGGACAAACTTTCCTGACCTACTGCTCTGAGAGTGAGCGGCGAGTGAGCCTGCCCATTGTGGAGGGGACTGCTGCCCTCTCCCTATCCCACCAGCGAGTCCTCGCTCCTCCAGCACAGTCCAGAGCCCACACACAGCTGCATGGCCAAATGGTTTGGCACTTTGTCTCCAGGAACCACAGGCAATATTTTGCTTGCACTAGTCTAACTGAAATTGCAAGAGGTTGAAATTCCTTGTACCCTCACCCCTTCTTACCTGAGTGCCAAAGCCTGTCTGTGCAGCGTGGAGACTCCTTCAACCCAGGCAGGGTGTCAACTCATGCGCTTCTTGAGTCCTGTTTTGGGTTTTTTTTTTTTTTTTTTTTTTTTTTATTTTAAATACTGTTCCCAGTCTACTAAAGGTAACTGGGTGATACAGATCGAAAGAGGGGAGCTTACACAGTTGTTTTTCTGTAGCCTACCTCTCTGCCGCTTTTTCCCCCCTGCTATTTCCCTTTGTGAAGAACATTTCTATAAACAGAGAGCAGGAAAAAAAACCATCAGCACCTACTGATTAAGTGTGAAGTACCTTTCCAGTTTAGAATACACAGAGTTATTGCAATACAAGCTTAGTCAGATCTGGAGAGAAAAGTAAATATTTGGAAAAAGAGGGCATCTAATTCTTAAAAGCTCTCTCTATTTCAGTTGGTTTCCAAACAAAAACCTTAAAAAGATCCAACAAAAAACACCGTGAAAGAAAGTGCAAGAAATATTATTAGTGAGATTGTATCTACTGAAATTGGCCAAGTACTTACACGGGTTGCTGAAAGAAATTTGATGCTTAATTCTTTCAGACAATTTGGATGTTGCCAGAGGTGGTGTTCCACCTGCCTACAGGAAACTATCTGCAACTTTACATCTTTTAAAAAGTTTTAAAATTTATATTAATCATCTCCTTTACAAGCTACTGGTACTATACATGTTGCTGCAGATTAAATGACTCATTGGCTGGGGTTCAAATAGTAGAAAACAAGGCTCTGCTCCCACATCTTCCCTTTCTGTCACGCTGATTAGACTGCTGTTTGCATTCTTTTTATCCCATCTGGAGCCCTCAGCAGAAGGGGTTGTTTAGCCTAGAAAGATTAAGATTAAAATTGGTCTGGTGACAATCTGATAGAAATGTACCTTGTTTTCATGCTGGCATTTTAGCATGCCCTAAGTTCCCATTAGGTTTATGCAGGCAAACAAGTTACTGTGGCGGTAGGTCAGGTAGCCAGAAATGATAGGTCATGATCCTGTTATTACCCTGTGCAATATTGATAGGCTTCCTGGGAGGGATAAGTCCCTTTCATTTCCTATGGGTACCACAGGGTAAGGCCATATAACCACAGGCAGTTACTGAGAAGCCGCTGATAGGCTACTAATTTGGGCCTGGCTTCAGCCTTGGTATCTCCTCCATTTGATGGTCTCCTATGAGCGAAAAGGTGCTCTTGGAATTAGGAAACTGAAGAGGTGCGTCCAGGTGTGAGGCAGGTTCTCTATCACTTCTTGCATTGTATGCAGTTCAGTTTGCAAACATGGATGTTCCAAGGGCAAAGGGACAGGGTCCCTTCTCACCCTGGTGACAGGGCTGATGGTGACCAAACTGAAGATTCTCTCATCTCTTGTGGCTTGCTGACAAAGCTAGAATGCTGCCTGCTGAAGGATATGTCTTTTCATGTCATGAATTTCATTGCCTGATTATGAGCACACCTCTGGGCAATTGGGGTATTGCCCTGCTGATTCTTTCGTTGTTAAATGCTCTGAGAATTTTCTAGTCCATTCCTGAATGATTAATTTCTTATATATGTGGATATAAGATATCTGTGCAGGGTGGACAAACATGACACAGAATCTACAGGAGGCACATAGTCTTCTGGGTGGCATCTGGGGGCAAAGAGATCCAGGACGTCTCAAATGCCTCTAAACCCCCATGTTTAAGGTACCACATTGAGATCCAGGTTATGTCTGCCCTCCCCTTTTCCCCCACAAACCCTACAATAGAGTAATTAATCTATGAAATACTGCTCTTTTTTATCTTACAGAGTGTAAAGACATGTTTCTCACAGCAGTTGTTGTTCTTCCTGATAAGCTTACTTGATTTACATTTTTTGACAGCTGTGTAAGTCTTTGTATCACTAAGCATATCTTGAGGTCAATGCTTTGTGGAGTTAGAACCACGCAGCGTTTGTGTGCCCTCACAAATGGAGACAGCTGGCAGCGTGCGAAGCTACACCAGGCTCCTGGAAGCAAAGCTGTCATTATTGCATCTCTGGGAGATTCCAGGGAACAGAGAGAAGGGATGTCTTACAGATTAGCTGCTCCCCAAATAATGGGGATGAGTGGACTGATTATTGACAGCTTGCCACTGAACTGTAGCTGAAAACACTGAATTGTATTGTTTAACCTGGTTCTGCAGAACAGTTACCGTGATCCCATGAATCATCAAGCTGAGACATATCAGCTAATATGGATAAAACAGATATTGCAGTCTCAGCTGCCTAAGATATTATGTCCTGCTCTTTCTCCAAGTCCTATGAAGGGGCTTTCTATGAGGCCTTTTGAAAAGAGGCAACCAAGACTGGACCAAAAAGTTCGGGCCTAATTTGCTCTCCTTCTAGATGTTCTGTAAATTCCAAAAGTTAATATCCCCTGCCTTGGCATATATCCTGCAGTGATGAACCAGGTAGCAGGAGTATTGGCTGTGTTACAAAGTATAGGAATGGAGACATATTTAGAGGACATCCACAGCAAAAGCTGTGTATTTTATGAATGGTTTCTGTCACAAAACATAACACAGATCTTCAGTCTCATATGCAAGTACAGCCTTTTTTGGATGCAAATACTGCTCTGGTATATCTTTGCAGAAGCCCTTTGGAAAGCCTTGGCTAGTACTTGCATCTAGTTCTAATTGCCCAGGATTGACTATTTAATATCTCTTGCTTTCCTCACTTTTTATTGATCAAATAGTACTTTTCATTTGCATATTCTGAATTGCATCTTTTGCATTAGGAAAACACAGCATTTGACCCACAGCAATATTTCTCTCTGAGATGGGAAAGGGATTTTCTTGTTATTGATAATCCCTTTTCAAATGTGCATAAACTACTCCTGTTTTATGGAACAGTGAAAAGAAAACTGTAATTATTCTACCACAGTGCACAAGTTGTAAAGATGAAAACCAACAGGAAAACACAGATAAAGATCATGAAGCATGTGATGATTGTTGTGTTTAAAATTGTATTTTCTAAGGTTTTTAAGGGAGTACAAAAAGAATTAAAGGAGAAATCTAGAAGCCAGCCTGTTTGGGTGACCAGATCATTTTTACATTTCCAAAAAAACCTCTATGTGAGAGTGGTTATGAAAAGTGCCACCAGAAAAGCCATTGCTGGTGTCCACTGTAAACTGTAAATAGGCAATGCAGAATAAAATTGATATGTTTGGTAGACATCAAGAAGGAAATGAGAGTAATGGCTATCAAACCCACAGAACTGGTTACACCCAAAATCAAGGCTTTTCCTGGTGATGCAAATATGATATGAGCAGCACTTCCTAACAGATTTCTTCAAGGTTTTATTAATTTTAGTGGGAATCTGTGGGAAGGCAGAGGAGCTCGTGCAGACAGTGGGTAGCTGAGAAAGTCTGGACTGGAGAGTTTTTCTCTCCTCACTCAGGTCATTTGGAGCCTCATAAACATTTTCCTATTTGCTTTGAAAAGCTTGTTGTTGTATGCATCAAGTGAGCCGACACACAGTGTTAGAAAAGGAAGATTAATAATGGATGAAATAAACCAGTTGGAATATAAAATTGATCAGAATATAACTTTGTATCACCAAGTATGAAATCAATCTCTCCCATCCTATTCTGTCAATCTCAACCTTCACCATTGCCCTTCCCAAACTCAAGCTTTTCAGATCATGGTGGTCTTTGTGCACCAATTCCATCCTGTCTTTTTTTTTTTTGTAGTCTCTTCCCTATTTTACTGCTGCTTCATCCTTTCCACCAAAACTTTAGTCCAGTTGACTATACCACTCCTGAAACACTACAGTGTCTTCTGCTTAGCTGCCATTTTTCACTTTCTTCCCCAAACCATATTTGTCCCTTTGTCTTGCTTTGGGCAGACACCTTCCAATCATGCACATGCAACATGCACTTTTGGCTCACTCCTGGGGCTGTCCTTGCTTTTTACATCCTTATCAAAGTTTTGTTTTTATCTTTTATCCCTGAAGTTAAATATAAATATATATATATATAAATATACCTTGGCACCTCTTCTTAGTTCTTCATGCTGCATCCATCTGCTATCAGTGCTTCACCAGTTCTCCTTTTCCACCTGTCCTTCATGCAAAACTGAGAAAACAGCAGCAGTCAAAGAAGTATTGTGGATATTATCCTCTTGCACCGTAAGAAGAAGCATGTTTCAGCCCAACAAATTCTGAATATACATATTGGAGTTCTTAGAAAAGAAAATAACATTGCAGCATCCAGCATCCTGTCCGAGGGGTACTCATTAGTGCGATAAAGACCTAGCATGTGAGCAAGTGCTGATGAACCTGCTTTATCTCTTTCAAGTGCATAAAACTGTAAGAAATTGTAATAAATACCCCTTTACTCATTCAGGCCTAGCAGACTTGAAAAATCGTACATCTCATTTCCGGGCAACATCATGCATAGTGTGTTTTATGTGAAGCAATAGACTATGCTGTAACTTCTGTGTTAATTGAAGGTACAAAACCGGAGAGTTGATAAGGATTCCCATTAGCCTGCAGCTCCATTATTCACTATTACTTTTCAGGCATAGTATCTGTTACACATTCCAGCATTAATATAGCAGAAAAAGCACTTATTCTTGGAAAATGCCTTTCACTGTTCCGAATGACTGCGATCAACAGCTTGGAGATCCTAATTGCAGCCTATTAGGAATAATGAGATTTGCATGGTAGAAGCCAGAGAATTACATGGATAAAGGAAAAATTTCACAACATGAAAGGTTAATATAAACATATACTGCCCAAGAGTGCAAAGGACACATAAATTGGTGGCTCATTACTGCAGACTGACCCATGGGTAAGAGTGTCACCCAGCTCAGAGGCTTTCCCAGGAAGTTTGGCTGCAAAAGTTACAAAAGATAAGGACATGCTTGTGGAAACCGCTAAACTAATGAGAGCTGAAAGTTGTTTGAAATATCCCGATGACCTCACAGATGGGATGCTTATTAAGGTATCTGCATCAGTCTCTTTTTTGTCTAACAGACAGTTGTAAAGCTTTGCCGAGGCGTAGCCAACAGTCCGTGAAGGTGTCTCCATGCTTTCTGACATACCGAGGGCATTTCTTTTTTTTTTTTGAATGGATTCAAAATGAAAACCAACATGCATATCCAATTTTTGTTTGTGGGCATATTTGTGGAATAGCACAGGCGAGGCAGTCAACTATGATTACTTCATCAACACGGGGTCTGCCCGCTACCTACGTGCCTATCTGCTCGAGTGCGCTGGTCAGGAGCCAACTGCAAATTTAGGTCTTGAAAGTCTGAAGAAAAGCGCTTTATGTGCGAGGGTCCCATGAAGGCTCCGTAACGCAATTAAGCCCCATTTTAACAAAAGGCTTTCCATTTTGCTGAGGCATGACATGAGTAATTAAAATATCATTTTAAAAAAGACAAATGAGTGTTCTTTTCTACCCTCAGATATTGTTTGAGAAAGATGGAAGGGCAGGATTATGATTTTTGTTTGTTCCAGAGTCCTCTGAGTGTAAATCATGGGCAATGCAATAAGCCCACAGCAAAACCTATCTACCCAAGCTCTTACGGGGACCCTATCACTGCAGCAGACAATATAACTGAGAGAGTAGCAGAAGCTATTTCCTTCCTTACTAGAAAGAAATCGGTTTTCCAAGTGCTTTTCTTAGTTTGTTGCAGATGACTGTGCAAGTACAGAAGTGTTTTTGGAAAATCTAGGCAAGGAGAAGCGAATACACAGTACAAACCGGTACATGGATTTTGCTTATGGTGAAATGATGCTGGAATGGCATGAGATCATGGTAAGGTCAACCAAACAAGTGAGAAATAGCCATAGGTTGAAAAAGAGGAGCTATAGTTCTAGTGATTCCTAAAGATGAGA
The DNA here is from genome assembly GCA_013400555.1 of Jacana jacana. Classification (NCBI taxonomy): domain Eukaryota; kingdom Metazoa; phylum Chordata; class Aves; order Charadriiformes; family Jacanidae; genus Jacana; species Jacana jacana. The sequence goes on along the minus strand of VZTM01040692.1, from coordinate 50,921 downwards.
AAAGAAAGGTAAGTTTGGGAGGAAAAAGATTGTGTAGGGTGTGTTGAAGGAAGCGGTGACTTTATTTCAGAAACTCTTTTGTTCAATTGCTTTTGCTAAATCATGATGAGATGTAACTGTTGCAGTGCTTTTGGCCAGGTTGTCATGGATGTCTCCTGTGAAACAAAGGTCCAGTGGATATTGGATTTGGCACATTCCCCTGTGGGCTCATTCCCATGGGTGCTATGAAATCCATTGTGTTCAAAATATGTGGTCATATTGCAGTGAGAGGCTACGTGCAATGAAGAATAGCCCAGGAGCTGCCAAATCCCACTGCAATTCTTGGCAACCTTCATTTAAGGGCTTACATTTAGGTTTAAGAGCCTGGTTTTAGGTTCTCAGACACAAAAGCATACCCTCCCTCTTTAGGGAAGTGGCAAATGAAAACAAACTAGCCATCTGCCGCATACAGCACCAACATACAAGCCATACAAGCCAATAAACCCCTTCAGTACATGCCCTCTGACCCACTGGCAGTTTCTTTGATCACCTTCAGAAAGGAGCCCAGCAGCAAGCCACAGTCACAAAACCACCATTTTGCTAAATTCCTTCCCTGGCTCCCTTTGCCATTCCTTCTGGGTCTGTTCTTTTGCTGACGTCCCATAAAAATCTGTGGCTTCAGCTGTGGTGGGCAGGAGCCCTGTGATGAGATGCACAGGGCACCCTTGCCTCTCCCGGCACCTTCTTCCCACCGTGGGCTCTGTTCTGAATTAAAACAGCAAAGAAACCCAGGAAAAGTGATTAAAGCAAAAATCGGGCAAGATTCCTGTTGTGGCTTTGCTCGCTCTGAACCACTGAGCAGGGGTGAGGAGAGTGTGGGCATTGTACCCCAGGGAGCTCCATTTCCTGAAAGCACACTTAGTGGTGTGAAAATCCTGATGAAGCCTTACCCTGGCTGAGGGGGTGGTTTTGAGACAGTTGGTTTGCTGGCCAGTGAAAGTGTGTAAATTGGCAGAAAGTGCTCCAGCCTACACGTTCTCCACAGCTCTTCTCTCCTCTCTGCTCTCCCAGATAACCTGGCAGCCATTTTGTGTTAGGACGGATGCTTCCATCCAAATGCGATGAGCACCTTGGGTTAAACACTGATTTTTTTCCTATCCTGAGGCGTTAAAAATCCAATAGATTTCTACCCTAGGTACACTGAGAAGTATGCTCATTTTGTGGAATGTGTTGTTCCTGCAACCAAAGCTATTATTATGCTTGAATGCATCATGCTATTGCCATGATGTTTCCATCGCACTAAAAAATAGGACTGAAAACTATTGAAAATCTGGTGTGCTGTTTCTTTTGCAACTCCCGTAATTAGGAGGGAAGGAGCAGGTCACAATTATTCTGAAAAGTTACTGAAAACAGTAAAGAAAGGGCAGAAATATCCACAGTTGAAGCCTGTCATTTCTAAGTACCCCAGTTATTCTGCTGGAGGAGACAAGATACTGCATGTGTGCGGGCGGTGGGGGGTTGAGGGAGGGAGAGACTTGCTCTAAGGATTCAAGTTCAGCAAAGGTTGTAATTCAGCTTTTGTAACCCCGTGCTGGATCTGAACTTCTGAACTCAGTACAGTCTTGGGTTTGTTCTCCTGCCGGTGTGCCCGTGTGCAGCTGCAATACCATTACATTTCCATTTTCCCCAGCGTGTTGTCATGTGATTGCATATTGAAATGAAATGGAAAGTGATTTATTGTGCGGGATCAGGTTTTTTTCCCTCTGCAGAGTATGGATGTAAATCTAGGGCAATTTCCCATGCTCCTGGAACTAGGTTTTACTTGAAAAATATGTCTAGAGTCAACAAATGGGAAAACCACTCCAGAGCGCCAGAAAAATAGGAGCATTTCTCTCTGCCTTCCTGTGTTGGTCCAACAGGGCTTTGCTGTGGTTGCTAATGGTTGTGAAATGTCTTATATATAAATTCTCTAACCCCCTTCCCATAATTACATTTCATAATTCTGTGCGACTGAAAACACAAATAATGTTAAAATAACAGTCATATAATACCTCTGAATTCTCGACGTGAAGCTATTCTAAGTTCAAAATAAGTGCCACAAAGAGCAGTTTCACAGAATGGAAGTGCCTGTGAAGTAGGAATTCAGAAGGAATCAATGATTAAACTCCTTATGAAGAATGAGAAATTCAGCCACTAGAGAAGATATTCAACCATTGAAATGGATGGGCTATTCTGATATTAATGGAAGCTCGGATAAAGCATATGTCATTTAAATTATTAATTATATGATAACTGATGTTATTCTAAGCTCACATTTTATACTGATATTCTCTGGGGATGAACTTCTGCCAATCTTATCCACAGACCCAAGCAAATTTTTCACCTACTGGGACTGTTTAATTTCATGATGTGTGAGTTTTTTTGTCTGCAATAACATTGGAGTTGTTTGTCTTCTTATTTCAGACTGAAAACTTTCAGGGTGTATAGCTGTCTCTCATTTGTAGCCCGTATTATCCCAGGGCCTGTGCTTCCACTGGGGCTTTCAGGAGATATTGTAGCAGAAATCACAGTAAATAAATACTGCTCAGAAGAAAAGAAATATCAACAGCTGGATTTTCATTTTGCCTCACTCATCTAATGAGAATGTAGTCCATCTTAACACAGGAAAGTTACTGTGAGGTGAATGATGAGGAGAGCTTATCCTCAGTAGAGAATCACAGATGTAGCAATGTGGCCAAGACAGGGACAGGTTTCATCTATGATGTTGGCAGACACAGCACTCTTAAAGCCAGAAAGATACCCACGGGCTCATGTGGGTTGGACTGATGAGGAAAAAGGTCAAGTATATGGCATTTCTGGAGAATTTCAAAGGTTTGGGAAGTCTAATCCATTGGTTCCTGCCAACCTTGACTGCTGATTTTTACTTCAATATTTTTAATTCCAGTAAAAGCAGAAAAGCATGATAAGAGCTTTCTAAAATGCTAAACCTTCTTTTCTGTTAGCTGAATAAACATTAAGAAATAGGACAAATACAACATGATAATTCATTTATGACTTTTTCTGGCTAGTACTATTTGAAGTGTCCGTCTACACCAATCAGTGCCTTATTCCAGGGGCTGATTAGGGGGCCTGGGAAGGGGATGAAGATGGAGTTTGCTGAAACAACTTGCTTTTTCCCACTAGGAACCAAAGTGTAATTTGATAAGAGAGGCAGGATCCTGCAAGCAGGATGAGATGGCAGAAGTGACAGTAATCACTCTCCAGTTGGGCAAGCAGCATGAGTTTTGCATCCCGGCTTGGCGTTGCACGCCTGCTGTGGTAGCTCCAAATGATTAGTTTTGAGGCTAAAAACCTCCTTCACAGCAGCAAGGGTGATGGGCTCCCCTTCAGACTGAATCACAGCACGATGGCTTAGTTGTTTTTTTAACCCTAACAAGGGCCGTCATTAAAAGTTACTGAAGCCTGACTTTTCCTTGCTCTTTGCCAGCCCCCCTCAGCCCGAGCTGTGAGTCCCGCGTCCTTTGAAGCCAGCTGAACTCCCTTTGTTGCTTTTTGGTGCATAATGACACCGGGCAGCTTGATGGCTGAGGGCACCCATCAAGACCGATGAACCGTGGCTGGCAGAAAGGCCAGTACCTAAGTAAGCTGGGAAACAATCCCCTGCAGTATTTCCTGAGCTCTGCGGTGGCTGTGAAAAACACGGTGCTTTTGCCAGTCCTCTGCCAAGGGGAAAGAAGCCCAGTTCTGTATTTGGTGTCATGTAGGGTATTGGATGAAGGAAGGGTTTTAGTTCTTTGTATTTAAGGTTATTCACATTATGTAACTCCATTAATGACACGATGATTTTGGCAACTGTGGAGAATCTTGTTAGCTATGATGTTCACTTATTAGTATCGCTTCGGAATCATAGAATATATGATTTTGGAAAAGGCTGCCTGCTGCCAGGAGTACTGCATTCTTAGGTATATGCTTTTCTGTTTTGCCACACCACAAGTATCAATAATTATTTCTATCACATATTTATGAACAAGAAGCTGCTGACAGGATGAGAATACAGAGAAGAGCCAAAGAGCAATGAAGCCAATGGAAAGACTTCCCATAGGCATTCAAATTGGCTTGTAATTGGTATTATACTCTCAACACAGAACAAAGAGAATGCCTAGAAGATGCCAGCATCTGAAGGGCTTTCTACTGGGAGTAAAAAACAATAATATTTTAAAATGGGGTGAGGTCACTTGGCACAGACTCTTCCTGTGCGACATTCGCACTCCCGCTTTGTCCCTCTGACACCCCCCTGAAGAAGGCTTTGCAGCTCTGCAGTTGTTTTCCACAGCCACTCATGGCTGTGCATTGCCACTGCTCTGGTTTTCTCTTACATGAGAAGAGCTGATGATGGGGAGAAGACAAATGAATTCTGCTAATGACTAGTTCAAAGTTTGTTCCTTGCAAGAGTCTTTGTTCTTTCTAAAAACCGAGTACAGCAAAGAGGTGACTTCTGTAAGTCAGAGCTGGGAAGCAGTTGCCTGTGTCTCTAGGGCCTTTGGCAGTTTCACTTGTCTTTTACAACCCACTTGGTGCTGATGGGGAATCCCGATTTCCTGTGCTTCTAATATGCTTCTCACACTGGTCACTGGCTGCAAGAAAATATAAATCAAACTTTTTTATGCAATGCATTCATTGCATTGGATAAAATCAAAGCTCATTCAATGAGCTGTACTCATTCAGTTCCCTATGTCTTTTAATTATATACAGTGTGCTCTGTTCATTAGCCTTTTTGGCTTCTGCTCCTCCTTTCTACAGACACCCCTTAAGACAGCCAAGCTCTGGAAACAATGATGACTCCAAGGTGCTCCTGCATATGTGATTTAAATTGAATTAAGCCAATAATTTACAAATTGGAAACATTTTATTTTATTTTATTAATGTATGAAAACACTAGCTATAAATTCCTGATTCCTTCTGGTCTGTGCCCAATTAAATGTGGTAAGTGATATCTTGCTCTTTTACCAAATTTACAGTTGTGCATGATGATCTGCAGAGTACATCTGTCTACAGCTTTATTATTCAGTAAATTTCATCTGCATGGTTCATTGGTAATTAAAGTAATAAACAACATGGAGTCACCAGCTCACTCAATTTCACAGGGAGAAAGCAAACAGTCCAAAGAAGATCTAGGGAAAACAAGTAGAGCCACTGAAGACCCTTATGCTTTTTCTTTTACTCCTTTTCATTTATTTGCTAATCTATGTGTTCCTGCATCCATTGAAGGCCCAGGTTTCTTACTGTATCACTGGCACCGTTCATTGTAAAAAGCTTTTCAGCATTGCAAAGAACAAGTGCAGATGCAGTGGTGGGGTAGAGGGAGAGGTGCCCTTGCTCCCCACCTCTGATCTGCACTGCCAAAAGGAAACCTCACAGTGATCCTCTCCCACTCATCCAGCCCCAACGATGAGCTTAAAGACTTGCCCCTAGAAATCAAGGGTAGAAGACAAAAATCATAAGAGTATGAAAGTACGAGTATTTGCATACATCTGTTTGCAAAGCTGTACTCATACAGTAGGTCACCAGGTCAAGTCTGTAGTCACTCGTCAGGCTTCTGTGACACTTTTCAAGCTAAAACGGAGTAGCTGAGGCTGTTCTTCTTGTGTAAGGTATTTCCAGGTTAAGAAAAGTTGCCATTACCAGATCAGAGCTGACAACCACCTGGCTGAAGCATAATAATGTAGTATAATGAAGAACCGACCACACTTAAACATACTGGGTAGGACTATAAACTTGCAATCGACGCAGAAATTAAATGTTGCTGCCTTTCTGCCCAGGCTACAGCCCTCTCTGTGATTATCTCTCATAGGCTTTGCTACCAGGTCTCCCCCACTGTGGCAGCTTGACTGCACTTCCATATTCAGCTTGGACCTCTACACCAATCCTTATTTTTCACATCTCTGGCAGCATCAGATATCCCCAGATTTCTTTATTTCATGAACTATGCATGTGAATGGTATTCCCCCAACATTTTTCTTAGTCATGTCAATTAGGCATTAATCCCACAAATGTAAATATTTATATTTGAGGAAGAGAGTAAGCCTATTCATTTACTTTCTTCCTATTGCTTTTCTCTGCTTCCTTTGTACTGTTTCTCATTTCTCAGAGGTTATTGGTACAGAGGTTAAATAAAAATGTTTCCTAGTGTCTTTCATGAATAATGTATGTTTAAATATAAGTAAGCATATAATTGAATACTTTGTCCATAATCAGATTATCATGTGGATAAATTTCTGCCATTCTTAGCTGCCCAGAAAGACAGCACCCATTTTACTGCAGTCATCTGGTAAGATATGCATATCACTTTGCAATACAGTTATGTGTCATGGACCAGAATACTCACCTTCACAGTGGCAGTGTGAAGAACTGAAGAATGTAGAGGTTTGTCCTTTGGTTGAGGAGGACAGAGATTTACAGAGGGATCTAATAGTTTTGAAAATGAAGAGGGATGATGGTACTGCAGGTCAGGAATTAAGGTAGCAAGGAGGAGTTGTCTAATGAGCTTTCCCAAACCTCACCATGGAAAGTGTGCCAGAAGTGGGGCTATCTTTGGAAGGTGGTAAAATCATGAGGTGGCACTCACATCCAGAAATGCTTTTTGCAAGAGGGGTGATTTAGAGCACCTTGCAGTGCCTGTGAGGGTTTACTTGGACTGCTGGAACAATGCTGCATCCAGAGGGGATAAGAACAGGTCAAAGCCATCTCTGCTTGTCTTCTCCCTTTTTTGAGTGCTTTCTCTATATCTGTAGGACACATAGCAGATATCCACACTGTGTTTCTTAAAATGTGTTCTACTCAGAGGCAGAATGTCCTAACACATTAAAATTATTTCAGATATTTTCAAGTGGAAAAAAAAATGAGACAAAAATAATCCATGAAGACACTCACCATTTTATCACTGGGTTAAATCAGGACTTGGTGTGAGTGGCACATCTCTGTAGACTTTTAACAGGACTCTATTTGCACAGTTGCCTGATAGCCTCTGTGTTGGACAGTGCACAAAGAAACTGGAGTTCAAACAGAATTCCTCTCCTTTGGAAAGAGGCTGCAGACAAAGGGGCAGGAGACCAGTAGATTTTTAGCCACCTGCCTAATCTCTTAAGCCAAAAATTGTTGAAATAAAGCAGAGCTGCTCAAAATGTGGTGGTTTGGGTTTCCACAAAAAACATTTTCTGCTTGGATGGTTCTTCCAAGTTCACACCCACTGATGTTGCTTGAGCTTACAGGCTGGAGTGAATAAAAAATCTCCAAACAGCAAGTCTAGCCAAAATGAGACAGAAGGCTTTATGCCATGAAAAACCATTGAGTTTCAGATATGTTCCACCATTCACATAAATTCCACATCTGAACACATCTGGTTGAAAACCAGCTAGGCTTCCTAAGCCCTCAGCTGAAATTTGCAAGGGATTCCAGCTGTCCCTGTGTAGCACATTAAATCAGAAAAAGAGGTATTGGACCATGCCTGACTGACATTACTAATACTACTCTCTGGTGGCAGGTTCCTACCCTAGAACATTTCCTACCCAGGTGAGCAATGAAAGGAATGAATTTACCATACAGTACTGGTACTTTCATTATTATTGTTATTATTATTATTACCCTAGTTTTATTCTCTCCTTTTGTTTCAGCATCCTCTTATTTTGGCATTCATGTTAACGTGTGTCTGATAGATACTTTTAAATGTTTTCCTTTAAACTTCTGAGTTTTATTCTTCTTTCCATTACTGCATGCTCCACGTAAAGGCAGCACTGTACTCTCTCCTAACGGTGGCCAATGCTTAGGGGGCCCCATCTGTGAAAAAGCTGATGCCGCACTTGTCATGAGACCTAACACAGGATGAGCAATACTACAGGTACTACATCTAAGCCTGTTCCCCAATGCCTGGCCTGTAAAGAGAAAACAGGAAGTCTGTGTTGGGTGAATAACTATCGATGGTAGTAGCTGACATACAGCTTGTGTGGGGATGGTCATTAGGGTAGGTAAACATGCAATCTTAAGATTTTTTTTAGACAGTAAGGTTATATTTTCATTGAACAAGAATTTCACATTTATTTGGGGGAAAAAAAAAACCCAACCCTGACTTCCAAAAAAGCTTCTGTAGCAATTAGTAATAAAAATAGTGTAGTTTAGTTTAAAAAAGAAAATTAAAACCTAGAACGGAATTCTGTGGGGGAAGAGAAAAAGTCAGCATGTAATGACCAAGATTAGAATTTATCCTTTCACTTAGAAGACATCTGTTTCCTATTTGTATGATGCATATTCTGTTTTATATAGATGCCACACAGTATATCAAGAGGTTTCTTACCAGTTGTCACAGAATATTGAGCAGAACTTCACATGTATGAATTAATTTTTGTCAGACTATTGTTTCCCCTGGTAGTTGAAAAAAAATAGTATTTAAAGCTTAGAGACATTTTCTTGGCAACCAAGATGCAATTTTATAGGGGTGCATGGAACTGTAAACGTACCAAACACCTCATAACAGTGATTCACCCAGGCTGTACTCATTTGGTGGATTGTCAGTTATAGCCTGTAGGCAGTATGACAGCACCAACAGCAGATACTGTGGAATCATCACCTTTCATACCCATTTCCTCATTTACTGGTGGATGGTAGAAAAATCATTGGTAAAGCATATAAGGTCTGTATTTATTTGACTGAGCTGAGAACAGCAAATATAATAACAGTCACATACAAAGCAGTGAAGCATGCAACGTATGGGCCAGCTATTACTGTGTATAAAGTTGGCTCAGTCTCAGCGTGAATAAAAAGTGCTGAATATATATGTATATATATATAACTTAAGAAACAAAGATCGACTACTTAAAAATTAAATTGCAGACTCAGAAAACTGTGTTTGGAAGAGCCCTTGGAGAAGATCTATGTAAAGTCCTTTCACAGAGAAAGGATGAATTGCATTTAAGCATTCCCTAAAAAGGTTTGTCCAGTGGGTTTCTGAAAACTTCCAACATTCCTAATGAGCCTGTTCTGCTAGTTCAGGACTCTGGTCATAAAGGCTGGAGTTTTTTTCCCCCCAAATCCAAATGAAGTCTTCTTTGCTGCAAATTAAAATTATTTCTTCTTATTTTCTCTGAGGGCTGTGGAGAGAAATTTATCACAGTCCTCTTTCAAATAACCTTTAGAGCAATCTATTGGAAGATTACTATCTAATCACCCTCCCCAAACCTGCCTGCATCTCGGGTAAACAAAATCAGTCCTCTGTCATAGTCAATACTTCAATGCTTTGTAATCCAGACTCTATCTGTGCACTTTCTCCATGTCTTTTATAACAAA
>VZTM01040692.1:27627-40850 GCA_013400555.1 Jacana jacana | reverse complement strand
AAGATGCAATTTTATAGGGGTGCATGGAACTGTAAACGTACCAAACACCTCATAACAGTGATTCACCCAGGCTGTACTCATTTGGTGGATTGTCAGTTATAGCCTGTAGGCAGTATGACAGCACCGACAGCAGATACTGTGGAATCATCACCTTTCNTAAGCATTCCCTAAAAAGGTTTGTCCAGTGGGTTTCTGAAAACTTCCAACATTCCTAATGAGCCTGTTCTGCTAGTTCAGGACTCTGGTCATAAAGGCTGGAGTTTTTTTCCCCCCAAATCCAAATGAAGTCTTCTTTGCTGCAAATTAAAATTATTTCTTCTTATTTTCTCTGAGGGCTGTGGAGAGAAATTTATCACAGTCCTCTTTCAAATAACCTTTAGAGCAATCTATTGGAAGATTACTATCTAATCACCCTCCCCAAACCTGCCTGCATCTCGGGTAAACAAAATCAGTCCTCTGTCATAGTCAATACTTCAATGCTTTGTAATCCAGACTCTATCTGTGCACTTTCTCCATGTCTTTTATAACAAAACCCAATGTGGTATTTGAAGTCTTTTCTAGCAAAGCAAAGAAAGCTCTTGTTATCTCCTGTGAGATATGTATGATGCTGCCATTAGCACAGACAAGGTGAATTAACAACATTAAATTATTACTTCATATTCAGCTTAACATCAGCCTCAATCACAGCCTCCCTATTTGAGTAAGCACTTACTTGTCTGTTTGACTTTTCTTTCCCAGGTATTATATTGTGTACTGTCATTACTGAATGCCATCCTTGTTTGAGCTTTGCTCTTTCTGATTCCTCACATTCAGTTTGCATGCTAGTCCCATTCTTCAAAAAGCTTAAAAAACATCCCAGTGTCCCAGTGTGGTGTGTCACCTTTCATCCTGCTCTCCTCTGTCCTCTAAGTTGTTCACCGCAATACTGATTCCAGCTCTACTCTGGAAAGGCCCTTGCAGGAGCAAACATAAAGGTAGAAACCAAACTCCTGAGAAATGCTGCTTCAGAGTGTTTTTTCAACCAGCTGTGTGCGTTATGTTTATACCAATGTTAACTGCTTTTGTATCATGTGATGCTACCAAAAACCGTATCTAGTATCTAACTCTTCCATCTTATATACCAAGCCAGAATTTCTGTTCTTCGGATACCCATGCTGAGCTTTTTCAGTCTTGCTGATGTCTTCTAAGTATTTGTAAACTGTGTAGTCACTTGTTTGACAACTCCTACTGGTACTGAGGTTAGAATCACTGGTTTACTGTTTGCCAAGACAGCCCTTGCCAAAGATAGGCAAGAAAATCATGTTTGCTCTTCTGCCAACAGAATGGGCAGTCTCACTGCCTCCCTTCTTCAGTGGTGCCAGTGTTTCCCACTGAAGTTTCCCTGAAAAGGGGAAAGATCTACAGTACTATCTTAGCAAGTGATGAACAAAATCTCATTTTTCAAAGGAAAAAATAGATGAAAAGAACTGGCTGACCGATCCCAATTTTCAAGTGAGGGGTGGAAAGTTTGGGTATATTTTGAAGCGGGAGGAAAGACTGTGAGACAGGAAGACAAGTATCTTTACAACCACCACATCATTCCCATTGTTATTCTTTAAGTTTTAACAGACCTTATGACCTTACCTATCTGGGAATTCTCTCTCTCATTTTCTAGATCATTTTACTTTCTTTAAGAGCCTTCTGTGAATGACCTGCTTCAAATGCCTTTTAGAAACCCAGTCAGACAATATCAGTGAGATCTGCTTTGTCTGCATGTTTGTTACCTTCAGATAATTCTAAGAGATTTGTGACACATGACTTCACAGAAACTCTATAGCTTTTTATCAGTGCACTGCATTTATCCACATCCCTACTCACTGTGCTCTTCAGAGAGCACCGTGCTCTTCTGCTGTTTTGCCTGATGTAGACATCAGGTTTGCTTTTCTGATGGTTCCTTGAAAATCTGCCTTGAAATTCTTTTTCTTTTACATCTCCAGTGAAAACAATAAATTTTTGCATCTACCAGTATTAACCAGCACCATTTCTTTGGCACAGTACACTGTTTATGCACTGGCTTTAGTCAAAAGAGGTGAGATTCATTGTATTATAAGAGTTTTACAGTAGATTCTTTATATTTTCTCAAGCCCTCAGAAGCTGATTTAGTATGTTCACAGCCATCATTCTGCAGAATAAGGCCAGATCCTGAAGTGGCACAGATTAACATAGCTTTGGTGCTTTCAGCATTGTGTTAGAATTAATAAAACTAACTCAAGAGGTGACTAGTTCCCCTTGTATGCAATTAGCAAAATGACTTTTTAATTTGGGTATCACAGTCTAGCCATAAGAAATAATATTTGATGTCTGCCTCCTCTTTGGAAATTATCCATGCCCCTCCTAAGACCCTGAGGTTTTTTGTATTTTCTCTCCTTTGCTCTCCTCTAGCCTAATGACCCACTGGAAATGTGGCAGTGCTGTGTCTTCTCACCAAAGAGACCTCTGTTAATCTGCCTCCAGGACCCTCAGCTGAATCTGGTTGGTTAATGTTTAAAAAGAAGTGTGCAAGTCTTATGTTCATAGTGCAATTATTCAGGTCTTAGAAAACACCTACCATAGCAAACAGGCAAATAAGAGAAAGGGAGTTACAGTAAGCACTAAGTATTTTTCTCCACTTAACATCTTTCACTCACCAGGAGTGGATTACAAGAAGTAGCATGACTTCCTAGCTCAGGGAGTTACCTTGCTTCTGAAGTAGCTTCCAGAGGCCAGCAGAGACAATGTATTGAGGACCAAAACTCCAGAATTTCCCATTCTGTTATTGCATTATGGTAAAACCAGAGCCAGCATAGCGTGACTGAGTTGCTAAGCCCAAGGTGTAGCGTGCCAGGACAGTTGCCAAGTTTTCAGTCTACGTATTTGTTGTCATTCAGGATGTAGACTGCCAAGATATGTGGTTTTGGCTGAGTGGAAGCACTTTTTGTTTCAGTGTGTCAACATAGGAGGCTTGTAGATCAAAACATATTATTACTAAGTTCCGACATGCATGAAATTCTGGCAAAGAAAGCGGCTTCTTTATCTCTTCACCAACTGGGCATTACAGATTCATTATAGGTTTAGGAACACTGAAATGGTTGCAACTGTAAATCTCAAACTAAGGTCATAGGAAGAGGAGATAATTGGTCTTGTCATTGGTGGTTGGACTTGTGAGGAAATGAGTATATTGACTGCAAGTCTTCAGGTAAGAAGCTTGCAGAAATGTGGGGTTTACATAACCAAATGATTACTCATTCACCATTCACTGTCCGCTTGCAGCCAGGACTGAGAGGCATCTATCTGTGTGCTGCAGAGAACTTCTGGTTTGGTTGTGGTTTTGTCTTGCCTTCCTTTGTCTACTGGTTATGGCACTACCTCCAAATACTGTCATGTTTGCTATGTATTCATTGTTTGTACGCTGCGCCCTCCATGCCTGTGCTATAGTATAATTGTGTGGTTAGCCAGTCTTTAGCAGAAGCAAAGGGAGACTTCACTAATTGCCAGTTCTGAAATTGCAGGATACAGTGCATGGTGTTCAGCTCTGTCTCCCAGGGAAGCTACATTTCACTTTCTTCACTGGACCTCTAAAATGCTAGCAGGGAGAAGTGACCACATTGACTAGAAAGTCAGTGCTCACCTTGATGCTGTGAGTGTGGCTGGAAGCTAAGCAGTTCCCTGCCACAAATTGAGACTGCAACTCTTCAGTGTTCACCACTGAATATATAGAAGAAGAAGAAGATTTAATGAGCTCCAGTAATTTCTATTCTGTCCTTTCCCTTAGACAGCGAAAGGCAATGTCATCCATCAATATAAATGCTTTCTTGTTCATTATGCTTTTTGATAGTTCTGGTTAGTTTTGTTTAAGCAGAATTTCCTTCTGAATTTCATGAAAGGTTTGTGCCTTTCTGCTAGGTTTGAGACTTGTGCCTGATCAGGAAAAAAAATATTTTTCTGTGAACTTTACTAAAATAAGAAGCAAAATCATAGGACTGATCCTTTGAAGACTTGGGATAGTTTCTGGATGTAAGAGTTATAGAAAGAAAAGATTGCATTCAGAGGCAGATATGGCTTCCCTCTAAAGCAGCTGGAACTGCCTACCCTGCCCCATGGGGGCTGGCCACTCCAGATTTCTTTGTAGGACACAGAAGGACATCCACAAGGACGGTCCACACAAGTACAGTGGGAACCTGATAACCCCATAGTACTTGCATGTGTACTGTCTACTGCTGAACATTTCCAATTAAAGACTGGAATCCAAGAATAATTTTGCAATTAAAAGGAAAAAGATGGATTTGGGTACAGGAGGGCTGCTCTTAAGAAGCCAGAGGTAGACTTAGGCTCCAGAGATTCACTTTGTTCCTGTTTCAGCCAGTGCCTAAAAGACAGTACTCAAAAAGTCATCTGCTGATTTAACTGGCCTGAAGGGATGGCAAAGTGTCTGTGGGGAATTACCAGCCCATAGGGCATTTTGGTAAAACGTCTTTCATGGCAAATGAGTCACATGAAATGGCTGTCTGAAATTCACCAGTGCTATGGAAGAAACACAAACTGCTGGCCGACTGAAGACACAATTGCAGATGGCTCAAAAGTCAGAGGAATTACAGCCAAGGGAGGCCACAGGGTAAAAAGTGCATTGTGGCTCCTTTGGTGTGATAGGAGCAACCAGGTGATGAGAAAGTCTGTACCAAGGGGTCCGTATCACTTCTTGGGGTGCTCAGGAGGCTGGTACTGAAGACTGCCCATGCCAGGTGTGTCCGTGCACAAGGAGACTCCCATCGAGGCTACAGGGTGCTAAGCACCCCAGCACCAGGAGGTGGGATGGAGCAGGAAGGGAGAGCCACAGCTCCTCTGCCATCAGTGTCTGTTCCCAGGCTGGGGAGAGAGCAGTGGTTTGGGGAGCGGGAGGCTGATGGGCACAGTTTGTTTAACTAATTGCAGAGAAACAGAAGAGGTAATTCAATCAGAGTCTGAATGTGTACTTGAAGGGGAGGGGAGGATACTTTAAACTATGGGACTCTTTAACTTCACAGGTAAAGGCAGAACAAGATTTAGTTTCTCAAATTTGAAGTCAGCCAAGTTTAGCACTGGATGCAATTAGCACTCAAGAATCCCTATGCCAAAGCTGGATGTTTTTGCCAGGGACAGACCATTGCTCGGGCACACATGGAATCCAAAGATCTCAGCTGTTGACCAAGAGTCCACAGCTCATGTTGTACACCGTCACCCACTCCCTGAGGGTCTTATGTCTGGATTTGTGACTGACATTTGAAACCAGGATCAAGTCCACTGGTCAGTACTGTTTGGGACACTGCTTGCTGTCACACCTGAAAGTTATGGATAGAGCCATCTTCATTATCGTCCTTGTCCCTATTCCTAATATCATCGTGGTCTGTATTAATGTAGATCAGGACCATTTTGTGCTGAGGGCTGTAGGGACACTGTGGCAACTAAAGCCATGGAGCTTCCTGACCCAAAGAAAATTTCCTTGGCTGGTAACTAATAAAATGCATAAAAGAAATTGCCCAGCGATCTTCCCTCTCCTCTTCTCATTTTTCATTAAACCTTTATGGATTTTATGGATCACAACAGTTGGCTATTGAAAAAAAATCCCTATGTAAGAAAAGTAATTTAATCTTTTATTTTCCTTTTTAAATGAATAGTGGGAAACCTCATCTATACTGCCTAAGTGGGTGTGTTTGGCTGTTCCTCAACCTAAAACAAGACTCGGAAGATTAAAGTGGAGCTTGGCTCAAGATCAGGTGAATCAGCACAGTTATAATGCCACAAAATGGCCTGCAGGATGGCCTTCTCTTCTGTACTTATACAGAGTTTTTATGCTGTGCAGGCAAAGGAAGTAATTTAATTTACCTGCTCTAATTAAATATGTGATATTAGGAAACAGTGCTAGATCTGTTTAAAACATGCTTTAGGCTCTTTTGGTGAGAGAGTGAACGGGCTGACTGCAGCTACTGTGATCTAATGTAACTTTCCCATTAATGCTCATGCTCCTAATTGTAATTTGTGTAACAAACTCTAATGGCACGTTTGGGCTGATACATGGGATGAAGCTTGATGCAAAGAACTGGACTTTGTGGGTATTTACCCACACATTTTTATATTATGTGAGTTTATTTTGCAATCTCTTGCAAGTCAGCTGGGGAAAATCCTCTTAGCCACAAAAATGAAATTAAATTCAGTTACCACAGAACCAGGACCAGCTAAGATATTTGGGAAAAGTAATTCCCATAGATTGTAGTGGAAGCTGCGTTTTGCTCATGTGTGACTAGGGTCTCATTTAACTGAAAACCAGTAATGTTTCCTCAGAAGTGGTATTTGAAGGCTGACTTTCAGTATTTCTTTTCTTGTCTATTGGTAAATGCCTTCAGAGGAGTCCTGCCTTGGTTTCAAAAGCCAAGGTCAGCCCTGAGCTGTTACAAGAAGTTGTTAATGGGAAGAACTGGAGAAGGGGTGGATTGTCATGAATGAAGGTAAAGGATTTAGGAAGTCAAATTGTCGGACACTGATCCAACACGGAACAAGAAAATTAATCAGGTTCTCCCATTGTGTCTGTCTTATCTAGGGCCAAGATGAGCTAAAGAATTGTCTGGGGGCATTCATTAAAAAAATATACCAGCATTTTAAAACCACTAGGAGTGTGCCATCTTAACATAGTGCTATGTGTTTTGCAGGTGCTTTCCCGTATTTTTATGTGTGATTTTTAAAAAAGGACCATGATTCTTAAAACATACCCCATCACTGAAGAGGACAAATGCTTTTGAGGAAAAAAAATGGTTTTGTGCTCTTAGTGTTTGTTTGCTGCAAGCTGTCACAGTTATTTCATTATCTGTCATTAGTTTGTAATGGTGTGAGATTTGTAGAAGGACTTGATGTTCCAACTGTTTAGGGATGAAAAAATATGCTGTAAATTGGACTATACCTTCTTGCTGAGCAGTAGAGCAAGGCTTTGTGGGAGGAAAGAAAGTCTCTGAAAGCTTTGGTCCTGTTGACAGTGATACCATGCCCAAGGAGCCAGCCCCAACTCACAGCTTGGGCTGGGAACTTAAAATGAAGATAAAAGACAAAGGGTGTTACCTGTATCATCCAGAAAGGCTTTGGCAAATTACCCTGGAAAGCTACCAAGGGAAAGTGGTATTTCTGCAAGAAAATAACGGCTTACTCAGCTCCTAAAGCTGATGAGGAGCAGGGCGGCTTTTTTATGTAGCCAAATGCCTTTTCCTGACTGCAAGCGCTGCATTTGCCAGAGCAGAGCTTGTCCCGAGGTTTGCTGGGACAGGCATGGGGCAAGGTGAACACCTGCCTGTGACTTTCAGGAGAGGGGTGCATAAGCTTCCAGGGTGAAACCCCTGGGTGGGTGCCTGCTGGCTGCAGGGCAATGCTGCGGGCAGCACAGGACAAGTTCACTCTGTTAGTGCCACCTGAGACGAGTGCCTACTCCTCCCAGTACTCTTCATGCCTCTGCTTCCACAGGATAAAAGGAAAGATACCCATCTCCAGATGTACCCTGTGCCCTAGGGTGGCTGACAAAGAATTAATCCACCACTGCCACAAACTGTGAAGTGCTCGGGAACTCATCAGCACTTCGCCTGATCCCCTGGACCACCAGTGATGGACCTTCCTATTTAGTTTGAGAGACAAATAAGCAGCTGCAATTATATTATGCTGTGGGCTGATAGAAAGAATGAGGTATTTTCTGCTCTCCTCCTGGGGCTTAGGAGAGGTATGGCTGTGGGCGATGAGGGATTTCAGTGCCTCTATTTCTCCAGTGCCGCAACTGGTACCACTGGTGCTGGCAGTGGGATGGCAGCAGTCTTGGGCCAGTGGCATGTGGCCTGGCTTGGCATCAGCAGTTGGACCCCAATCCTCCAGCCCCAGGGGTGGGCTGATGCTGGCAGCACTGTTTTGTAGGAAGGGTGGGACGGGAGAAGAGACTGTGAAGGGAGCAGGCAGTGTGAGGAAAGGGAGAGGAAAGATGGGGCTGAATGAGAGGAAAAGGAAGGTGAGTTATCAGAAGGAAGAGCAGAAACAGGATAAAAAGAGGAGAGTGGGGAAGAGGGAGGGGTGTGACTAGAGAGATGCTTTAAAAAGCTAAAGGAGAGGAGAGTAGCGCTGTTCCCATGCTAGGGGCTAAGGGGAAAGCAAACAGCTGCTCGGGTGGGTTCACACTCACACCTGCACCTTTGTAAAACTAAGACCAAGACATGAAATGCTCCCTGAAATGCTTCAGTGTCTTCCCTGCAAAAGCAAAACCCAAATGCTGCCATGTGTTTTACATGGTCACACACTGCATTGTGCACACACAAGTGGGTGTACTTTAGAGAGGGGTCTGCCTTTTTGTCTTCAAATACCTGTTGCTGATGTTGCTCCCACTGTTCTCAGGATAATAGCTTTTCACAAGTGCACAGCAGCAGACAGAGATGTTTTTGCAACATAACTCTGTTCCCACCCATCCTGCAAGTTTTCCCTGAGTAAATTCTTCCCAGAGCCCTGCCTCCTGGGGTGAGTTGCTAGTGAAAGCCTGGTTTTGCCAACACGGCGACAGCAGTGATAAGGAAGACAAAACATGGGATCTTTTCAGTCTTTTGAAAACTCTAAAATCAATGATAGTATGGTGGCACCTACCTGTGTGCTGTGCACTCCCCTCTGCACACACAGAGTTCTTCTTTGAAGGCTCAGCTTCTGCATCCATGTCCTGCAGCACTGGCTGACCCACAGGTCAGTTCTGCTTCCTGATGTGTGCCAAAATGGCCCTTCTCTAATGGCTGTCCCATGTCACTGCAGGAGTATTGCTTCCACCACGGAAAATCAGGTGTTGCTTCCTCTGGCTGGGAGAACATTTGGCATTTGTGCAAGCAGCAAGTCTGGGGGTGAGAGGAGAAAAGCTGGCTGTGGAAGCCACACCTTGGCCCAGGTCCAGGCTGGCAGGAGCACCATTGCCAGCACTGCGGTGTTCTTTGTCTCGGCACCTCACTTAATCCCTCCATCCTTCAGGTGCCATCTGCAAAACTCACCTCTTTGTGCTTCAGGCTTTGCAGGAGAGGCAGCTGTCTGTTACACGCTTTTGGTGGGGTGACACACAAGGGTTGAGCTGATGTGAGCTGGATGCCCACTTTGTAACTGGAGAGAGCCAGAAGACATGGTGTTAGGTGGACTGTCGGGATATAAAAAGGTGTATGAGAAAAAAGACACTAGTTGCCATCAGCTAAGTAGGTGTTTTACAACCGCTGCAAGATAGTTTCTGAGGTGCTGGGGCATGAGGTACATGCTGTGAAACATCTGCAAAAGAGCAGTGCCAGGAGTCGCAGAGCATTGAGCAATCCCACTGAAAGCAAAGGCTCTCACATTTCCATGCTAGTGGCAGAGCATTTGGGAGTCCATCTTTCAGTCCAGGTCAAACGTCCAAACATGGAAATAGCTTTCCCTTTCCTCTGCCCCAGGGCAGAGGGAGCAGCGACACAGGGCTTAGGGCTGTCCCAGGAACAGTGGGAATCAGCTGTAGTGGAAGAGATCCAGTGGTCTTTGTAGCTCAGGAGACTTCCTTGTCACATCCTCTCCCCAGTTTCAGCTTTACTCACCCAGGCCCTCTGCTCTGATAACTGGTCCAGGCCTGTCTCTTGCTCTCCCAAGCGTCCCAGGCTCTCCCAGACACAGTGGTGTCCCCTGGCCGGCGGCTGTGGGTGTGTGCACCCAAGCAGGGCGCAGCTCGGTGGCACTCATGCGCGCGGCTGTGGGCAGGGCCTCCTCCTCTCTACTCTTTCTCTACTAAGATCCATGTGACATACCAAACACTCTCCTGAAATCCCAACCTGCTGTATGAAACCTTTTCTCCTCTCCCCATTCAGCTTAACCCAATTTCTCCCTTTCCTGTGCCATTGCCCACCTCTGCTAACAGCATTAAAACAGATGGCCTTCTTCGTCAGCTCACCGCATACACACACAGGCAATTTGCTAAGGAGATTCATACCATTGCTATTAGCACTCCAGTCTCCTGCTTTTAATTACACTTTGGTTAATCCAAAACACTCCTTCCAATATTTATTTTCCTCTTTACTAATAGTACTTCTGACATAAGGCCTTCTTGTATCACCTGTAGGATGCAAGTTGCCCATACCTATGGTTTTATTTTTGTACTGCCCTGCAGTGCATGCTTTTTTTACCCACATCATGTTAAGCAGAAGAGGCAGAAAATCTGATGTGTGGTGGATTAGGGTCTGTCATCCTTAGGAGCTTCAGTGGGTTCAGCACTGCTGCTGACTTGGGAGCATGAGCACAGTGTTTGGGCATGGCCGGGGACAGGATGATACTTACAAACCTGGTACTTTCATTGCCACACAAGGCCTGCAGGGCAGGGTAGAGTGAGTTCAGAATTACAGGTACACACATTTTACACCAAAATGGGTTTGAATCATGACACTGTGAACTGCATAACCATACTGCAGTGGTCAGAAACCAACATGGCAGTAGATAGTCCATCATTACTGTTCTCTGCTAGCAACTATGCATTGAGAGCTGTGACAGTGTGCTCCTTGGAAGAGTTCTACTCCTAATTTTTAAGTTTCACCCAGTGTCATGATCCCTCTGTGAGAAAGACTTGCAAAGACCACTGTGAGCACTCAGTGGCCTGACAAAGCCAACGTGTTATAATAAAATCTAGCTTTGATGTAGCCAGTTGTAAAAATAAATTAGGTTTAATTATTGAATCTGTCCATAGATATATGGGGGGCATGTGTATACATATATATATACACATACCTAGCACATGTTACTATTTCAGTTTTCCTGTATAGTTCATGTTTCAGCTAAGGAGCTGTTTAAGAAATTTCCCACCTCCTTCCTTGGCCTTCCTTCTTCATTATATATAATAAGCATTTGTTGGTGTCTGATGGCATCTAGTTCAAATGCCTAGCAAGATCAAACTCAGGAGAACATAAATGGGAGCCATAAGGCACTCTATAAAATAGCCTACACCTTTCATGAACTGGAATGGACGTTTGACAGTAATGAGGCACTGCAATTAAATGAAATAAGCCTTGGCAATAACTCTGCCATATCTGCCTGTACAATGCTCCTTCAGCAGCAATACTCCCATGGGAAATTAAATATAGAACCTGTGCATTAGCCAGCCTTATTGTCTGGGTGACTGCAGTTGAGGAACCCTCAGCCCTGCTTCCAAAACAAAGCCCTTGTGGAGGGAAAGTTTTGGGCTTCCCTGAAATGTGGGTGCAAGCTCAGGAGCAGGCACTATCTGAATCCCTGCAACGTGCCCATTCTGGGGAGCAGGCAACTGCAAGAGGCAGAGAGATGGGGGAAGAGACCTTGGATCTTCTCCTGTGTTGGCTCCCCTCCTGTGGGCTCTTTACCCTGCAGCAGAGCTAAGCAGGGGTGTAATGTAAATTAAATAAGAGTAATAGTAGTAGTAATAGTAATCATCATCATCAAAACAGTGAAAAATAGTATTGCCTTCCTAGGAGGAAAAGTTCCAAATGCAGATTGTCCCTTTCTCAGAAGATCACTCAGGCTGACTCTTCAAGTGGGCATGGTCATCTTTCATTACCCTTATGGTGAGCTTTCCTGTTATTGGGAAAGTCATGCAAGCCTGAGGAGAGCAAGGAACACCCTGCTGACAGTGCTGGGGTGAAAGCTTCTCTCTTTGGTGAAGTAGGCATTTTGTGGGGTCTCAGTGCTTCCCAAGGATTTTTTTTTATTAATGGCTGCTATGACCCCACAAAAATGTTGTAGTAGTGAAAGAGAGGAACCATATTGCCAGCACACTTTAATCTAAAAGCACAAGGTGGGGAGCACTTTCCATGTCCTCCTGAGTCATCTGCAGTCCGTAGTCTAAGAATTACATACTTGCTTTTTGTTGTCTTGATGTGTTTTTTCTTAAATTGTTTACTAGACTGGAGAAAAGAGACTGGAAATGTGTAAATTCTTTGAGTGGGCAGGAAAAGTGAAAGCACAATTTCCTTCACAGTGAATGAAATATGTTTGTCCAACACCTCTTACTTTTTAAAAGATAATTTAGTCAAGTTCAGCTTCAGAGTTTTCTTTCGAAAACAAATTTTCCAAAACATTTCCCCGGTGTAACCAGCATTGTCAAATCTTCTCCAAAGTGTTGGACTTGAGATTGCATGTTTTTTATAAACAAGATGTTTAAAAAATTGCTCACATTTAGAAGTGATGGCACACTTCAGTAATTTCTATGACAAAAACTATTAAACAGTTTTATGCTATTAAATCTGATGGTAAGGGTGGCAACTTAGTATTGTGCTCCAATGTAATTAAGTTCTTTCTATTTTCCCATGAAACTTCTTTGCTTCCAAGTGTATTCACAGACAATGCTAACTTCTCCAGTCTAGGTAAATCATGCCAGAGTGTAATCATCTCTGCATTATCCCCACTTTCATGTAATTAGATATTTCAGAGAATTTTTTTCAGGACTTTTCAAAAGTAGGACTAGGAAAAATCAAGAAACAGGACTGGACATATTGATTCTCAACAATGAGAATTTCAATTAGAATGTAAGACATGGAAAAAAAGAATCATTAAAATAGGAAGGGAAATTAAGAGCTTTTCATCTGAAATAGAGGTAGAGATGACAATACTACTTAGGATTTGAAGAAAAGGTGTCTGCAAGGTGAAATACAGATACATACAGCCAAGTATGGTTTAGAGATCAGCATCTTTCCCTGAAAGAATAATGACAGGAAGGTATTTAAGAATATTCATTGGATCATTGCTTTCACAACGCATATGTGGAGGAAATACTCCAATGCATTGTGGTTTGGGAAAGAACTCAAAGAATAGAATTAACAGAGAGAATTAGTAAAGTACAAAATCAAATCAGGTACTTACATAACAAAAATAAGTATTACAGAGAGCTGAAATAATCTGTCTGTGTATAAGGGGTCTGTGTCCTCTCACTTCACTGATTCACAACTGAGTGCTCTCCAGTTACGGTGGGTGCTGCTGAGTCTTGCAGAGACAATGCTGACATTGTCCTCTGAATCACCTGGTATTGACAGCTGTTGGGAAAGAGGAGTGGACTTAATAGACTGTTCTGATTTGCAGTGTAATTGCTGCAGTGCCATTGCAGAAGTCATAAAACACCCAAGTGATGACAAAGAAAGACAAAGAAAGAGGAAAGGAAGGAAGGAAGGAAGGAAGGAAGGAAGGAAGGAAGGAAGGAAGGAAGG
>VZTM01040692.1:11521-27578 GCA_013400555.1 Jacana jacana | reverse complement strand
AGGGAGGGAGGGAGGGAGGGAGGGAGGGAGGATAGATAAACAAACAAACAAGATTTCTCTGGCTGGTGACACTATGAACTTGAAGCGACATCACCTACCAAGGAAGCTTGGTCAGATGCTCAGTTGATGTACACCAGCAGAGCTTTCCTGTCTTCAGAGGGGCTATTTCAGCTGATAACAGCTCAGATCTCACCTGTGACATTTATACTTCCCAGACAAGTTGAAGTTTAATTCTGCCAAGAAAGAGGAATGGTAAATATGTCTTTCAGTGACTGTGGAGGAACTAGGAGTCCTGTAAATCTGCACCCCATCTTGGGACACAGGCTTTGGGCAACCCACCTCTTGGTGTAGGGTGAGGGAAATAGGAAGCGGTGTGATCTTTTCAGCCTGGTGAGAGCCAAGTTTGAAGGATGTCTTTTAGCAGCTACTAGTAATACAGTTAGCTAGCTGACTAATTAGTTAGCTAACTAATATGCATTGCTCCTGGTTTCTGGAGAAAAATGTTTGAACATTGTCACCATTGGAACTAGCTGGTTTGTCCTAGTCTGAAGCCCAGCAGCAGATTACAGAGAGCGATGTGGGTAATGAGGTGATCAGAGCCCCACAATGAAACACTGCTTCATCTGTGACCTGGGATACGGAGGTGTAGTACTGCTAGCTGCTGTGAGTGGTGGTGCAATCTCTGGACACACTGAATTCATTAATGAAACTCCCCTGAGTAGGAGGAGTAGTTCATTTATGTAGCTTCTTTCATCACATTTATCTGCTGATTTAGTATAACATTTTTGTCCTCTCTGCTGGTTCCTTAAAATAACAAATAGTGTCTTGGCTACAATGACAATGAGTTACTTAAAGGAGTATGCAGAGTTGCTGATATAGAGGAATTCCAAATACAATCAAAAACATTTGGGAATGCTTTGTGGTTGAATAGGCAAGGGCAAAAAGCTTGTTAATATTATCAGATTATAATTTCCTTTAAAAACAGATTAGGTTTTCATGACCCACAGCATTAAAGTTCTTTTTGAATAGACATCCTTACTAAAAAGGTTTCTCTTTGGCTGTGGCTGGATCTGTTTAGCTGAGTTGGATGATACATTATCAACGTGTTGTGAGACAACAAGCCATTTAGTTTAAGATCTCAAAATATGAAATGTGCTTGCATCCAGGATAAGGAAGTTATTTTGCTATTTTAGCAGAAGAAGGTATCCGTCAGAATAACCTGCCAATATCCTGTCACTGGTAGGGCTGGTTCATCACTTAAGAGCTATTCTTTTATAAATCACTGAATTTTGCTTAATGCAATTTGTTTATTTAGAGCTCCTACTCCTTCGAGTAGTAACCCTATCTCCTCAGGGCCAGGTAAGCCCGAATGTGCATATATCTTCATGTTTGTTTCTGGTGTGTAAAACAGCAGTGCCTCTCAGCTTTTGAAAACAACTCTCCTTGCAGCTATGCTATCATGGCACACGGGTTTCATTTAGTATTTAAGCCAGTATTTGTAATCCAGAATGCAGCTCATTTATTTATTACTCACTGAACCGTCATGCTGAGTACATTACTAGCACATAAATTCCTGTACAATTACAGTTTCACGGGACAAGGAGGAACTCTCAGTGCAAACCTGCACCCCAACATTCCCCAGCCCCAAGCTGGTGGTTTGTGGAGTTCTCCTTTGTCCTTTGGGTCTTCCATGGGGATTGCAGCTGCCTAAGCCATCTCCCAAAACTGGTTTTCCCTAGCATAGATAACAATTGCTTTCAAAATTGTGCTGGTTGGCCGTATAATTTAAATCTAGTAACATGAAGACATTCTATTCAGTTTTAAATGTTACATATACACCAGTTGAAGGTGGCAATAAACTCAATTAACTAGGCTGATATAAACCTTATTTAAATCAAATTAAGTGCATTTCTGCAGTGGTTAGCATCTATTTCATTAATTGTGATTAAAAACTGCTTGGGAGTTAAATTGGTATGACTCTGAATATAGATAAGGCCAAAGGAAGGCAGAACTGGCAGCTGAGCCTGAACTGAGCGGGAAAGTTTGGAGTCCTTCTTTGTACACAGAACACCAGAGCTTTGTTTGTTTTAATTAAAACTGGGATCCTGTAGAATGTAATGGACGTTGTTTAGAAAAGCTGCCTGCTTGTTTCTGATAATTGGATTTTTCTAGCCCAGATTAATATCCTGCCATGCCATTTCACTGGGTCCAAGAGGATTCCTCCAAATAATTAAAAAATGAGTGCTGAAGACTGTAACCACCTCATTAAGATAAACTTACAACAACATCTTGGGTTCACATAAGGAGTTCCTTTCTTTTTTTTTCTGGAAAGAGGCCATAGTTTGTTTAGCCTGGCAGTGGCAAGGAGCTGATTTTTGTGAATGCAAAAAAAGCTTTTTACTCCATTACTGCTGAATCATTGTGCCTCAAGCAAAGCGAAATTGGACTAAGCTTTGACATTTGTCTGGAGAAACTAATTTTGAGATGCTTACAGTGCCCAAATAATGAAAAATGGAATATATGTGAAAGTGAAAATATCTCCAGAGAACTTCTGGCACACACTCTCACACCAGAGACTGACAAACACACCTGCTGATACTTGATGCTAGAAAGAATAGATGTTCTGTTTATTCATCAAAATGTTATTATCTGTTTGTGGTTTATGTTTAATATACTATGTAGCAATATAGTGCTGCTCCTTAAGATGAAAGCTTGCTTACTATATGACCGACTATTATTATCATGACAGAACTAATTCACAAGTGCTGGATTTTGGGGATATAAAAGCTGGCTAGCTTATCTAGGAAGACGCTGTTGGAAAACCCCAGTAGAAAAATATTTGGAGGCACTGAAGGATAATGTGAGGGTCAAAGAGGTTGTTGTTTTTAAAATATATATGAAGATCATCAGAAATATATCAAGAACAGAGGGGGGGGGAAGGGAATATGCCATTGCATGCGCTTGTGCTTATCACATACACAAGTCAGCCAAGCTCTGTGAGGTACTAAGGCAGAAATCTAACTTTAAACCTGGGAGCAGACTCACACTACTTGCACACATTGGAATCCTTGTAGGCTCACAGGGGGTCCCCTTGCATGGTGAGAGATGGTTTTAGACTGAAACTTGTGTATTCCATAGCTTTATTCAGAACTTCTTCCCAGGGCAAATTTCACACAAAAAGCTGTAAAATCAAGTAATGTCACATTTAGAGGGGTAAAAATTTAGTGTTCACTTACAGAAATACATTCTTTTAAGGCAATACTAAAAAAAAAATAAAAATCTTATATTTGGTTCCAAACACCGTCAGTACCTTGTATACCAAGTGTATGAAGAGCAGTCATGGTGTTTGTCACTAAGTACTGGCTGAAGGAAGTGCCCTCACACAGCTAAGTAGAGGGCTATGTCTTATTCTCCTTTAGGGATGTGCACTACAGTTCCGTAGTAAGGTAGGGGTGAATTGTTTCCGTGTGACTTATCTCAGGCATTTTCTTTGGGCTACATAGTTCCACAGGGTATTTTAAATAACTGTTACGGAGATCCGTGTGCTGGGCAAACTAGTCAGGTCCCAAAAGTATATTTGAAAACATTTCCCTCCAGGTGTCACTTGGAAGCTGGGAGGTAATGAAGGTGGCAGATGCCAGCAGGCACAGTCATTGTGTCCAAAATACCTGCACATTTTGCATAGTTTTCTGACATTAGTTTGCAAGGTGTATGAAGCCTATATAATGATCTTTTCTAAATGAGAGTTGCAGATATATGCAAATTATATAAACTTTATCTTAATTCTGGGGATATTTTCTTGGGATTTTGTGGAGGAAAACATTGTATGAGATCTGTCTGGGGCCAGCTCAGTGAGTTGGTCTGGTGTGCTGTCAGCAGGGGTGACATCTACCAGTGGTAGATGACCGAGGAGGAGGATAGGAAGTGAGGCGTTTTCTAGGGTATTCCTTTCCCTGGTAAGCACTTTTAGCTGCTGGCCATTGCTGTGGCTTTCTGGAGGCATAAGCTGTACCCAGGCCATTCTGCTCAGCATATTCATTTGGATACATCCTCCATAAATTAACTTAATCTTTCTGAAGCCATTTATACTTTGGCATCCACAACATGCTGTGGGAATTAATTCTGCATTTAACTTGTAGGATGTCCCTGTTTCCTCATGCTGATGTAATTCCCACTTGCCTTGTGCTCATCTGCAGAGATCCTGGGGCACCAGGATTTCTCCCTGTTCCTCCCAGCAATGTTCAGGTTAAAGCACTCACTACTCTGCATAATGTGCTGATTTTCTGCACGCCAGGCTGTCGCATACTGACAAATACCTGCCAGCAGCTATGGGTTTTGGGAAATTCCAAGTAAACATGATCCCTCAGCCTCTTACAGGTAACAGCTGCTGCTTTTGCTCAAAGGGAATTCCCACTGACTTTGATCTGTAGGAGAGGACATCACCCCTTGTTTGCTTCACTACAGTGAGGTAACAGACGTTAGCTAAAATGTTTGTGGAGGACATGTGATAGCAGTTACTTCCCATGCAGCAGGCCAGACTTTTCCACCTCTTACCTTAGTCATACATGCTTTGCTCTTAATGGAATTGTTCTTTATCCACCCCAGTGAAGGCACAATTGGAGTCTGAGCCAAAAAGCAGCAAGTAAAAACAGGACAAATACCAGTTATTTCTCTGGTATAACCTGTGGAAATCCGCAGGAGTATTGGATTTTGGCTTTTTGACCTTTTAAATTTTATGTCTTTGGTGCATGGAGAAGCACTTCAGTCGTTGGGAGGTCTTCTCATTGCATAATGTTAATTCAAATATCAGTAAAATAAAACCATTATTAGCTGTGCTTACTGTGGGTATGATCCACTGGCCAACCTCCTAGTCTTATTTTATTCTAGGCACTGTAAAAACTTGTAGTAAGTCTGCTCACCCAAGAGAGCTTAACACACACATCTTGGAAAGAGGGTGAAATGAGAGGCGCTGGATGGGCAGGAAAAGGAAAATAAGGGTAGCAAATACAGCATGAGGCACAGAATTCCCAGTCAGTCTTATGACACAGCCTTTTACAATCTCAGTAATATATCAAGAACAGAGCATTTACGCTGACTCTTTCAGGCTTTTAGCATCAAAGTTTTGGTGCTTGGTGTCATTCTGGCCTGTGTAAGGCACAAAGGTCCTTTAAAATCATTGCGTTCACCACATTTGGTATGTGTGTCAAACAGGCAGGCAGTGCAGCCCTCTGTCTTCTGAACATCAAGGAAAGGTTTTGGGGATTGTTTAAGGACATTTTCTCTGTGAAGATGTCTGATAATTTAATTTAACATGGAGAAAGCCCCCAAAATGTACCAGGCGGCTTCAGGAGAAGACAGGCAGCCAGCGCAGAAATAGGGGAGTTTGAGTGTGTACCCTAATTCACACTTACTTATCAGAGGTGCTTCCTTCTAGTAACTTCTGCACAGCCATGCTCTCAGGTCAGAAGGGCTGCCGAGTACAAGTAAACGTTTTGAACCACTCCATTGCTGCACTATTTATTCTCATTATAAGGAGAGACCCTGCCACCATGCTGTTGTCCTCGGCCTCGGAGAGCTTCAGAGGAGGCTTTGTCTCGTGTTCAGTGGCCAAGGCCACTATCTATGGCCAGATTTATCTGTTTGTGAGCCCTGTCTCCACCCCAAGCTTGTCATGTGACTATCAGCCAGTTGCTGTTTTCTGAGTCTTGTTCTCTGCTAAGATGGACACAGCAGCATTTCTGTACCTCACAGTGGGAGCACCCTTGATCTCTCTGGGCACATCCTCTTTATCATCTTATAAATTCTGTCAGGACAAAACCTGTGGATTTTTATACATTTTTCTACTCTGGTTGACTGGAGCAGTAGCAGTAGGTCCAGCCATGACGCTGGTGACCCGGCAGCCCTGGAGCTGCAGATGGCTCAACAGCAGCACACACAGAAGCCCAGAGCACCCATCATGGGCAGTTGTCCTGTCCCACCACTGCATAGCAGATGAGTGCCAAGGGTACACTGCATCAGATGCACTGGCCAAACCCTCTACATTGTGGTACAGGTTTCTGAAATGCGGAAGCCCACTGCAGGTGCGGATCAGTTTTTCTGCGTTCTTTGAATGTGATTACTGGGTGGAAATGCCCTTTGAGGGGCTGCTGCCGTTGCCCCGGCGTGGGTGTTGTAGCCCGCGGGCTGGTGCTACTGAAAACGCATCCTCAGCTGCCGCCTGCTGAGCACTGAGGAGAAATGCAGCAGAAAGTCCTGCCCGTGTTCTAGTGTTCCCCGGGTGGAGCCCTAAATCTGTCACCGAGCACCCAAATTAAGTCAGGGGCAGATGCAAAACTCAGCGTCCCTGGGTTCGTGAACGAAAATCAGCCCACGTGTTCAGGTGCCCGAATAGGAACCGGCGTGATGGATCTTACAACCATGGCCTGAATTGTTGGTCTGGAGATGCAGCCAGTAACTCCACAGAGTGAGAAAAACCCCAATGTAGTAACTGGTAACAGCTTATAGTAATCCTTTACATGAAGTCATAGAAATAAAATGCCAGCATGCTGTTTATAGGACGAGGCGCTCATCAGGAGAATTTTGAAGTCTTAAAGATGCTGCTGCAGCATTAGCTACAGGAAAAAGTTCCTTTTTCTTCAACAAATCCAATACCTACGTGATATAAATCAAACTCAGCTCAAGCACAGTGCACCAGCGCCTTGGAAGGCCAGATTGTGTTTGGCACTGTGATGTTAGGACAAACTTGTTGCTGATCCCCTCAGTCATGCTCTTTTTCAACTGACTGTTGTGCAATTTGCAAAATAAGCCACAGATCCTCATCTGTAAAATATAGATAATAACTAGATCACAGCATCTTCTAAATAGGGCTATTTTGTCACATATGTTTCCGGTGCCTGGTAAAATAGGATCTCATCATAATTTATGATGCCTGGAGGGCAGTGTGAAATAAAAGAAGACTGCTCTGACCTCCTTTATGGGTACCAGGTATGCTTTATTTTTAAAACAGTGACAGAAAAAAATAACATGAAAATGACAAAACCAAAAACTGTGCTTGTGTCTACATCTAACAAACCTCTAATGCCACCTGCTGAGGAAACACTGAAAATGAGAATGAAGTCTCCAGCAGGCTACTAATTGCATTATTCTTGTTACTTATTTATTTTAAAATGTATATTAAATGAAAATACTAAAATAATTTTAAGAAACCGAGGTGAGCAACTGTGAGTACAATAAAATGGGTGTATTTGTAAATACCCCAAATACAGGAGTTTATTTTCAACCCTACTTCAGACTCTAACTCCTTGTAATCAAGAAATGGTCCTATTATTCAACTTTAATTTTCTCTTTCTTCAGTCCCGAATTTGCCACCCAGAAATTATCTTAAAATACCTTTGCATTTTTAATGTGGAAGGATAATTTATTAGCAGCACTGTGACTCCTTCAGGACACTGCTTTAGCACTCCTTGGTACAGAATTTAAAAAAAAACCTGTTTTCTTCATCAAGCTCCGTTACAGAGAAAGAGTTTACAACCCCAAATACAGCACTGGTCCTTCATAATACAAAATAGAAACAGAAAAACTGTGAGGCCTATTTTTGAATATCCTTACAATGTTTTATGCCAGCATGAACCTGCTGATACCTGAACAGTTGTATTGTGTCACTAAAATGGAGAATCCAGGTCAATTACAATTTTTCCTGGGAGTATATTATAAAATGACTATGCAGTATTCAAAGGCATCTTCTTTGCTCATCATTCACTGGTGAGAGAACATAACCTGCAGAGAAGGCTATTACGTCAACCTAAAAACTCTGATGTCCTGTAAAAGGTTGGGAATTCAAGTCCTTACACAAAGGCTATTAGAAGTCAAAAGTTTTTTGGGGTGTTTTTTTTTTGTTGTTGTTGTTGGTTTTTTTTGTGTTGTTGTTTTTGTTTTTTTTCTTCTCTGCATTGTGCATCTATCTAAGGCATCACCAAGCAAATATGCACAAACACTGCTGCTCCACAATAAATAAATAAATAAATAAATAAGCAACCGTGAAGTGGTTTGGGCAGACAGAACATTGTCAGGGGGCACAGCACTCAAAACAAAATTAAAAAAAATGAACTAGGTAGATTTATTTCAAAGTAAAATATGGCTAAGGTAGGGGCTTGGTTTTGTTGTAAGATACAGCATAGAAAGACAGTGTAAAACTATAATAATACAATATTAAGGTGAACCTCTGGTTGCAGCAGTACCAGTTTTTAAAACAGACATATAATGTTTCACAACGTAACAGGTCAAGTATAACAACTACATCAACTTACTTCAGCCATCAAGTTATTAAGTACCTTTTAAAATACTTTCAGATGAGAGGGGTGGAAGCAAATAAGTATTTTTACCCAGTCACATTTACTGAAAGAAAAATAAACAAGCTGTTTGTGTCATTTATGCATTTTCTTCCTGAAAGGAAAAAAGGACTTAGAACATTCAGGACCCTTCTCATTTAAATGTCTGAAACACAATGGAAGGCATCAACAGTTTGGAAAACAAAGGCTGTCAGTCCATCCACTGCAGACTTCCTGATAAATCCTAACCCCAGTGAGATTTAATAGGCCACATGGTTAACAGCAAAGACCACCCAAACAGTAGCACAAATGAAAATGTTTAAGCCTGACTTTATCAGACAGACAGACAGACAGACAGACAGACACACAGACCTACTACATCTGAGTGTTCTGATGAAAACAGCATGGTTTGAGGACACTTGTTGGCCTAATTAATGAAAACAGTGAAAGAGAAGAATTTGCTAATAGTCCCATAGCAAATGAACCAATTATATACATATTTGAGTAGTTGGTATATTTTCACACGCAGTGATTTATCTTCCAATTGGACCTTGCTGTGACACTGGTCACTAGCTTGGGAAAATGGTCTTCCCACATCTGCCCAAATGCGGTACCACTGAGCAGACTCAGCAACCACGCAAGTAAATAAAAATGTGCTCATCTGATGCTCACCAGGCTGGATTTTGACTGGAAAGACACAGGTCTCTTCCTGACTGGCCCTTTATTTTATCCCATTGCTGCAATACCGATGCTGTAGCAAACCAAACATTTCCAGGGCAAAATCTGAAAAAGAACCTAACAAAAATAGGCAGTAATACATTAAACAGATTAAATAAAATGTATATGAAAATATAGTCGAAGCTACATATGTAGTTTCTTCTATGTTGCCTAGTAATACATTATTTCCAGAATATAAGGCACTTGGACTTCTCTCAGTGTGACAAAGTCGTTCTTGAGTATAGTTGACAGAAAAATCAAAACGTTTACAGTCAGTGATGAATGGACTGAACAGACACTGAGAAACTGATGAAATAATGAGTACTAGTTTGTTTTCCTCACAAAATTCATTTCTTAAATCCACTGATCATCAATTTTTTTGAAACCTGGAGAAAAGCACATCAGATTTGGTATTTTAAATTTGCCTTATAAGCCATGATATCTATAGTGACTAACAGAGGATTTTGTTTGGAGGCTTCCCCCCCCCCCGAGATTTTAAATTTTTTTTAACTTTTTTTCTTTACAAATGGACAACTTTGGCTTGTATGTGTGATATGAATGAAAGTTTCTTTGGAGGAAAGACCATTCAAAGCAAACACAGCCCTAACACATTCTTGCAACACACAGCTGCCAAGGAGAGGGTACTAAACGTATATATTTAACACACTCTTGCTACAGGAGCTGGCTCTCTTCCATTACTTTTTATTGCTAGTTGACTTTTTAGCCCCGTCATCCCAAATGCTAGATTCCGTTGTGATTCAGAAAGATAGGAAAATGTAACTGAGGAAATAGGTGCTGGCCATCAATTAGCTAAATGAGGAAAAGTAGAAAGGCAGAAGTCACTTGCAGGTGATCTTACAGAAGTAAGAGTGCAGATCTTACTTAACTTTGTGAAGTTCCACCAGTGTAAATGGCAACATTTTCCCATGTTAAATTAGAGCCTGTATGAGGTTATCATCTGGTCTTTGGTTAGGCGTTGACTTAAGAAACATAGCTTGCACTTCTAAAGGAATGAAATTTCATATATTCAATATAATATATATTTCATATATATTATAATTTCATACATTCATAATTGAATGTCATATTTTTTTAAAATGTGTTTTTTTTTCTGGTATTTAAGGGCTGTTCAGCAGAAGGCTCTCACACAACCTTGTTTTTAGTAGATGGAATAAAAGGTCAAAATATGCTATATGGAGCAGAGAGCGTGATTCTCTGTGCCTAGGCCCCTTGCAACATAGGCAGAAAGTTGCACTTTTTGCTTTAGACACATTGTGTCATAACAATGCTCTGCATTGTTATGGCTCTTGGATGTGCACAGCGTGATCTAGAAAGCGAGTTATAATGGAGACAATCCCACTGCAAGGCTGGTGGTAAAAGCTGTGCACAAAAGAACAGTATATCGCTACATACAGCAGAGACACATTGCATTTCTATTTGTTTTACCTCTCAGCGTGTGCAAATTATTTCCAAAGGGTGAGCTTTGTTAATACAGAATTAAGGTGGGATTTTAAATTTTGTTTAAAGGCCTCAAGATAAACTGGGAGTAAAAATCCCCACTCGTTAGAGCTGGAGTTGAAAAAGTAATTCATACATCTGTGAACCTACGTGATCTGTGATGGATCAGAATACTTCAATTTTGCTTGAATCCCTATTATTGGTGTTGTCAAGTAACAGGAGCTTCAGAGGAAAAGACAAATAGAACTTTTCCAGGTTCATTTTACCTGGGACACAGGAGGTTGTCCATTGTTTCTATTTATTGTTTGGATATATGAAAACCTTCAGCTGTTACCCCATCCAAGCACCCTATCTTTTTACACTAACTTAGTATTCTAATGAAAGTTACTTATCTCCTGTATAAAACATTCAAGTAACCTTCTAAGAATTCTGACTTTGTGCTAAATGCTTTCAAACGTGTAAAAGAGTTCCTCATTTCTGAGACTGTCACTGTCTGGCTTGACACCTTACACAGACAAAGCTTCCTCAACCAGAACAGAGATGCTGTGGTGCCAAGTGCCAGCAATAGAGGCTGATTTAACTCAATTTAGCACTCTGCCCTCATTTACAATAGCTTTATGTCCCTTTCCCTCTCTCTCCATCTGTTTCCACAGGTCCAGAAGATGGACAATTTGTTCCATTAACCACTGGAAAACTAAGAGAGGACAGCTTGCTTTTCTGCAGCAACACAGGACCCATGAAGTAAGCAACATCCCACTCTCCTCTCTCCCAAGACACAGAGAGGAGAGTGTAGCACTAGCTCACATACAGCTCTGTGCACCTATAACCTGCTGAAACGGGTGTCCTGGAGCTGAAATTACCATAGAATCATAGAATGGTTAGAGCTGGAAGGAGCCTTAAAGATCACCTCGTTCCAACCCCCCTGCCATGGGCAGGGACACCTCCCGCTAGACCGGGTTACTGAAAGTCCCATCCAACCTGGCCATGAAAGCTGCCAAGGACTGGATTACCGTATTTAACTGGGTTTATTTATTCTACCTGCTTTGCAGTGTGTTCTTACGCTGCTGCAGCACCCAGTGCCATGATGTCAGGACACGCAGGCACATCTGAGCTGGCACTCAGCTCGGCAAGTCAGGTTCAGCTAGCAAGGAATTGCATTAGGAATTCCATAGGCACAGTCTGGCCGGGAAGCTTCATTAATGCATAATTATCGTTCAGCCTCTGTTTGAAACGATGAAAACTACTCCCAGTCACCACCTCCAAACAGGAGGTCACAGATTTTGAAGCCTAATTCTGTGCTGTTTTAAAAACCAATCAGAACTCCTGCCCTTTGTTGTAAACCTGGTCACAAACATAGTTACCCACACTAATACAGAGCGTTAAAATAAATGTTTTATAAACAAAGTACTTTTATTAGACTACCACGTGGCTTATTTTAAATCAAGAATTAAAATACACTTGAGACTCAGCTATTCTTTCAGTTCATTTCCCTGAAGTCAGAGTTACTGTAGATTAACCTCAGGAAGTAATAATTATCTGAAAAAAAAAAGTTTTAAAAAATACAGATGGAATTTCTGTTTCCTCTTTTTATTTAGTTTTGGCAAGATAAACCAGACAATGTAACTAATAGAGCATAACACTAAGCAAAACCAGAACTAACTGGAACTGAATATAGACTGTTTTATTAATCTATTCCGCTTCCGATGTGAAAATTATCCCATCGCTACATTTGTTAAATGTAATTATTTTTCATTAGGCTTTCTGTAAGAACTCCATCCAAGAAAAACCTCTGGAGCATTTAGATACTCCGGTTACCTAATCCAGTTTACTGGGTAACTGCTTCTAAGAAGGCCCCTATATAGAAAAATCCCTTTTATGGTTTCTTCTTGTTTTATAGCAGCATCCTATCACTATTGCCCCATCTGGACGCTGGTAGCCACATACAGCCTGGTACAGAACTCACAAAACTTGAGTGTGGCCTCTACAGAGCACACTCTCACCTGAGTGCTCAGTTACAGTGGTTTTTTAATAGATTCATAGATCTAAGAAAACGACTGGCCACGTGCAAAACAAGAGACCCCTTTTGCAGGCTGAGCATCCCACTTCAGAATAATGCAGTGGCAAGAGAATATGAGCCTCAACTGATATTAAAATACAGTAACCTGGTGTGTACATATCCATCAAGCACACAGACAGATTTGTGGATTATTACTATTTGTTATTTTTAAACTCAGGTGTATCAGAAACCTCATTCTGACCTAAACTCTATTACCCTGATGCTGTGCAAACACTGCAGAGTTATACTGCATCTCCTTTGGATGCAGTCATAAGCAAAACGGTTGCTTGAGCGTCAGACAGGATGCTTAAAACAGATTGCTTCAAATACATCAACTTTTTGGGGATCCATCTAACCTCTTGGACACATTTCTGTTTTTACGCAATACTCCTTACAGGCTCAATGATCTTTATTTTTGCCTCTTGATCATTGGTTATTAGCAATGGTTTGCTCATCAGCTAAACCAGTGACAGTTCACGCTCTCCCAAATTCACAATAAAATCTCAGTTCAGGCCTCTTACTTCAGTAACAAAGCTGGGTCAAGTCAGTCCCACTGGTTCACGTTACACGCGGCAACTTAGTACGCCACTGTAATTGGGGCATTTTTAGCATATGCCCATTCTGTCAAAGGTACAGGCAGGGCCTGCCTCTGTTCTCTGCATTGATCCTGATGACTCTGAGGTCTTGGCTAGGTAAGATGAAGAACGCAGACTGCTTTATCTTTATTAAGTGACAACTGGATGACAGGGACTCAAACTTTAAGGAGCATTTCCTTTTGTCTTCCCCCTCCCCAATGTAGGAGCAACATATTTTGATGCAACGTAACTCTTTGCCAAATAGCCTCCTCTACACTGAATCCATCATCCTACACAAGACTTAACTTAAACTCACACCAAGTTAAACAAAGGCACCTTTCTTGTATATAGGATTGCTTCTACACACCCACCTCCTGGTAGGATTCTGTACTGTTTGCTGAGCTTTTATTGCTGCTGACGTGCCAGACACTCTGCTGACAGCACCTCAATATCCCTGTTCTCAAAAGATTTGTCATAGGTTTGTAGTAAAATATAAAATGTTACTGCTCAGATATGGTCATATATTCACCCCGATGTATATATAGCAACAAGGTTCTGAAAAACGCAGGTTTTCCAACAAGTGCTTCCACTTCCATTTAATATTTCTCATTTTGTAATTAAGAGTACGAAGTACAGATAAATTATATTATCTCAATAATGACCTCAGAAAGAGAAATCTTAGTGATTTAAGAGAGTCATCTCCTGCATCTAGTGGAAATAGCATATACGCTTTATAAAATTGTACACAGTACTGTAATACATATGACATACTTTTCCAGTTTCCTGCAAGAGTCATGAATGCCATTTACAAACAACTAGCTCGTATTTCCTTCAGAGTATATCACATGAAATAGGTGTAGAAACTGAAGCAAGGAGGGATTGTGTAGCACTGCCATTAAGACAATCAAAAAAAGCACTGATCCTGCAGTTGAATCTGAGTAGTCATACACCTGAGCAAGATCAAGAACAACTTCTCCAAAAAGTCTCATCAAAATCCGCTAATAAAATCAGACAGAACAATAATATTAGCTTTTAAAGAGTCTGACAGTAAGATCACTGGAAATATCCCTGCTTTATCAATCACATTCCAACAAAACCCATAATTTGATTTACAATATACTGCATAGCTGCATAAGCACCGAGATAATATAAAGTAAAAACTTATCCATCAAGTCTCTCTGATAAATGGTCCCCTACACAAATGCAAATTTTTTATGTACACTTAAGTACTTTTGGCAAGAGGTACAGATTCCATTAAATAAGTCACTGCAAAGTCCGGAGAAAAAAACCCTAAAAATTGAAAACTTGAAAAAAAGATCAAAGGTAGAGCATTTTCCTAATGGTCTGATACATGATAAATTCTGTCAATAAATTCTAGGTTTAGAAATAGCAAAATTCACTCCAGTCCCCAAGAGAACCTGCAGATAAATTGTGAAGATTTACCAGATTGTACCACACTCTTTCTCA
The DNA here is from genome assembly GCA_013400555.1 of Jacana jacana. Classification (NCBI taxonomy): domain Eukaryota; kingdom Metazoa; phylum Chordata; class Aves; order Charadriiformes; family Jacanidae; genus Jacana; species Jacana jacana. The sequence goes on along the minus strand of VZTM01040692.1, from coordinate 12,978 downwards.
TCGTCTTTTACACACTGCAAACAAGGTTTGAACTGAAGCTTCTGCTAAACTTACAAGTCAGCAAAGCATGTGAAAGATCAAAACATTCAAATTTTCCTCTCCACTATAAAAACAAGAGACTGGCAACGTAGGTCAGAGACAGATAGACTGTAGCCACAGTCTGTCAAAATAATTTCCAGACAGAGGCCGTTGCTTTAAACTAACTACACTTGCATCTTTTAAATTAATCTAATTCTTCGTTTCTATCCTTTTTTTTTTTTTTTTTGCACTGACAACCGTGCTTTTACTCATCCCTCTGCTGTTTAGGAAAGCATATCATTCTTGAGTTCAAAATCCTAGGCTCAATTTTTTAAAAAGAGTGCAAGTAACCTAACAGCTCAGCACATCGCCGGAGCCGTCAGTGTGCTTCATTACTACCAGCCGTACGGTCGGTTCCTAACTTAGAATTAAAGTTGTGCTCCATCTTCTGTAAAACTTCTGGAAGATCCAGAACAGAAGAAATAATATAATGAGGTACCGGGGAAACATCTACCGGGGTAGTCATTGCTTTGTTTAACCAGACAGTCGCCTTCAAGCCAGCATTCAGGCCTCCTTGAATATCTGTGTCTAAAGAGTCCCCCACCATCACGCACTCTTCAGGCTGCACCCCCAGGAGGTGGCAACAGTAATAGAATATGGATGGCGCCGGTTTCTCTTCTTTCTGCTCTCCCCCCACCACGATGGCATCAAAGTAGGGTTGGCAGGCGCAGGCTTCGATCTTCTCCCGCTGCGTCTGCTTGTCGCCGTTGGTCAGGAGGAGCAAGCGGAGGCCTTTCCGCAGCTCGGTGAGCATGTCCCGCGTGTCCTCGGCCAAGGTGAGATGCTGAAGCCGGGTCGTTTTCCACAGGAAATAGCACTCGGCGGCCAGGTGCCGGTTTGCCTCCCCGCCGGTGGTCTCCTGGATGGCCTCCTCCCAGTGGGAGATCCGCAGATCGGTGATGCACATCTTGGCGGGGTCGTGGCACTCCTTGAGGAGCTTGGCCTGCACCTTGTCGCAGATGAGGCGGGCCTCCCCCTCGCCGTAGTGGTGCTTCGACTGCAGGGCGTTTATCACCTGCAACGGGCGAGAGGCCCTCGTCAGCCCGCCCCCCTCGCTCCCAGCGCCGCGCCGCGGCCGTTAACGGCCCCCTGCCTGACGGGGACGGGCGGGAAGNCGGGCCCGACCCCAGTCCCGCTCCGCCCTTCGACGGCGGTAGGCGGGGCCTCGGCCGGCGGCGGGGCGCCGTGTCAGGCCTGTGAGGCAGCGTACCCCGATGCGGGCAGAGGGGCAGATAGGCCCATACGGGAGAGGAGGGTGGAAATCATGGAGGGCTTTGGAGCGGGGTTGTGAGGCGACTCCTTTCAGACCCCGGCGCTGTGCTGGCCTGGCCCGGGGCGGGGGAGAAGAGCGGCGGGGGGGAAGAGCGGCGGGGGGGGCG